>AWOL01S0036300.1:0-12322 GCA_000715115.1 Nicotiana otophora | reverse complement strand
GTTTGTGCAGTCTCAGAAAAATATATATATATATATATATATTTTTGCGAGACTGCACAAACTGCTAGGTGACAAGTAAGTGTGTCCCCTACTTGCTTAAATGAGAGGATTATATATGTCCAAAAATGGGCCAGTTAGGGTCGTCCAAAGAGACCTTTTAAAGGCCTATTTCCTTCATATATTACACTGATAATACGGCATAATAACCAGACATAAGCACCTGCAAAAATCCTCCCAAAAATTGCATACAAACCCTAATTGATTTTCTCTCCTTTTTAAGTTCTAGTTGGAGGTAAAACCTAGAGTTTGAAGAATCAAGATAGGAGCTGAGTTATTCAACAAATAAGGTACGTTTACTGCTCTCTTTCATCCATTTGTTCTGATGGATATGTATGGAAAGTCGTTCTATAATTGCAAGAACTCATGGGACGGTGATCGGAAGTCGTGAGTTCGAGTTATTCACTTGTAGCGGACTGTTTTGTGGACTGTTTTGTGTTGCTATTGGACTGAATGTTTTGCAACTGTTTTATGGAGTTTAGAGGAGAAATGGTGTGGAGAAACACTACATAAATTCAGGGTTGTGGGCTGGTCGTTCGTCATAACATTTTCGGGATGTTTGACACTACTATGTTGGTCGTTTTGTGTATGAAGAAATTAGGGTGTTTTGGGCTGTTTTGTAGTAATTGGTGGTGTATATAAGGTTGGAAAATAATGTATATATGTTGTTATTGTTGTGTTATTGTGTTGTTGGTGTTATCTTGAATTTGGAGGGAGTAAGGATTATAGGGGAGATGCTGCCCGTTTTAGTACAAAATAAGCTTGTCATTCATTGTGCGATAGTTGTACCTTTCGCAACTTAATGATAGTATTATTATCGTTGTTGTAGATTAAGGTTCGAAGAGGGGAGTTCAACTTGGAGATTGGAAAGATTGTGATAAGGTATGTTAAGGCTAAACCTTTCCTTCATTTTTGCATGATCCTATAACTACATGAGTTTGATAACGAGACATAAAGAGAAGTTCGTATTCCTGAACTTATGTACATTATCATAGTATCATAAGTTATAGTATTCTCCCTTATCGGGACTCTATATTCAGTTAAGTATTGTTTTCTTTCAGTCAAGAGAGCAGAGGCTCTCTCTCTCTCTCTATATATATATATATATATATATATATAGAATTATAGTACTTTCACCACCATCGAGCTATAATCGATGGGCAGGCCCGTATTGGGCAACCTTTGATCAGCTGGTAAGTTATATACCGAGCCAACTGTGTCCGAGCGCCTATGATCGAGGCCATAATGGCCGAGATACAGAGCCTAGTACGGCCGATCCCCTATTAGCGAGCCTAATACGGCGAGCAATTACACGTACCGAGCCTTATAGGGCCGGACAACTATTGTACTTACTATATTGAGAGAGTTGAGTCAGTATCAACCGGTAAGTATATCTCCAGATCATCTTTGACTCCCAGTTACTTTCAGTTATTTATATTATCAGTTTAGTTTTAGCTTTCAGTTATTCTATTGCCTTATATACTAGGTACATTATTTTGTAATGACGTCCCATTCATGGGGACGCTGCATTTCATGCATGTAGGTTCGGATAGATAGCCTGGTAGACCTCATCCGTAGGTGTTGTTTGTGATCTGATTGATCAGTAAGATCCACGTTCTTCGGAGTTGCCGGGTCTAGGGTTTTGAGCAAGGTGGGGAGTTCTTGGAGGGAAGGATGCCGAGGGTCATTTTGGAAACAGCCTCTCTACCCCAGGGTAGGGGTAAGGTCTGCGTACACACTACCCTCCCCAGACCCCACTAGTGGGATTATACTGGGTTGTTGTTGTTGTTGTTATTGTGTATATATGTATATATATTATGGGTAGGTCGGGGCCCTATTCTAACCACAGTACATCCATTAGTAGAGGCTTGTAGACATATCCTATCAGTTAGTGCATTATGTTGGGCTTGTAGTCCTTGTATGTATATGTTGTGTGTTTGTCAGTTGTAGTAGTTATGACGGCCTTGTCGGCCCAACATTATATTGATGTTTAGTCAGAGCTAGTTTCCATTCAATTTTATATTTTGTTTAGCAAAATGTCTTGCAATGTGGTACCATGGTCAAAGTATGACATTGTATGTTCAGAGTCCCTCAGTCGCAAGTTAGTACGCTAGGTTAAGTGAGGCACCGGGTGCCAGTCTCGCCCCCCCAGGTTTGGGACGGGATAAATTTGGTATCAGAGCAGTTCTATCCTAGAGAGTCTACAAGCCGTATCTAGTAGGGTCTTGTTTATAGATGTGTTGTACAGCACATTATATAAGCACAAAACTACAAGGCATTTAAGAGTTGTTTACCCTTCTTTCAAATCTAAATCGTGCTATGGAACTGAGTTATAGGAAATTTGAGTTAAACTTACATGTTCGTGTTTGCATACATAGATGATGGTGACTAGGAAGACTATGGGAAGCCAGATGAGAGATATAGCAGCAGGTGAGGGGACCAGCAGGGTACCCCGGTAGATGGGGCCCAGTCTGAGGCCTAGGACGAGACCCCTACTCAGCCATTACCAGCTCCTCCACCACCTGAAGAGATTCCTAGGGATACCGTACCTCCAGTTCCCCCTCTACTTCCATCAGATCATGACTTGAGGAGTGCGGTGCATTTATTGACACAGTTGGTAGCAACCCAGCAACATGCTAGGGCATCAGCTAGTGCAGGATTTTCTGAGGGGTCTAGGAGTTCAAGGGTCCGAGAGTTTATTGCTTTGAGTCCCCCAGAGTTCACAGGGATAGATCAGAGGGAGGAATCACAGGATTTCATAGATTAGCTTCACAGGATCTTTCGTGTTATTCATGCCACAGAGAAAGAGGCAGTTGAGCTGGTAGCTTTTCGACTACAAGATATAGCCGTCCTTTGGTACGAGGGATGGGGGATATCCATGGGACATGATGCACCGCCAGCTATTTGGGAGAAATTGTCAGATGCCTTCCTTAAGCAATACTTACCGCGGGAGATCTAGTAGGTTCGAGTCGATCAGTTTCTAGCCCCCAAGCAGGGCAATATGAGTGTTCGAGAGTATAGTCTCCGTTTTGGCTTATTGGTTAGATATGCTCCACCCATAGTTGCTACTATACGGGACAGGATCCACAGGTTTATAGTAGGGTTGACCCCAGAGTTGACCAAGGTATGTTCCACTGCTGCATTGCAGGATAGTATGGATATCTCCCGGATTCAGGCACTCGCCCAGAATATAGAAAGGGGTAGGCATCGACAGCAGGGTATAGAGAGGACTAAGCAAGGGCAGCGTAAGAGGATGGGATTTTCCATGTCTCAAGAATAGTCTCAGGGTAGTTATAGGCCCCAGTACTTCGTACAGCCACCTAGGCCTCCACTACCTCAGTTATAGAGTTACATATATGACCTCTATACTCACTCAAGTCCAAGTGAGAGCTCACGGGCATTGGGTTTGCAGTGAAAGTGAGGTGCAGGGTAAACATGGTCATTTGTACCGCGGTGTAACATCTGTGGTAGAGGAAACTTGGGCCAATGCCGAGCAGGTTCCGACGCTTGTTATACATCTAGGCGTCCGGGGCATATGATGCGAGATTGCCCAAGTAAAGATTCAGGGGATACAACCAACAAGTTCAATAGCAGGATCATCTATGTTCGTACATCCTTTAGGGCGCGAGTCTTAGTCTTCGACTGGTAGAGGTCGAGGCAGAGGTAGAGATTCCAGTTCAGGTGGTAATAAGAACTGTATCTATTCTTTAGCGGGTTGACAGGGCGAGGAGTCTTCACCAGATGTTGTGACAGGTATATTGACTATTTTCTCTCATGATGCTTATGCCTTGATAGATACATGATCTACTTTATCGTATATTACCCCACTTATCGCGGGGATGTTTGGTATAGTGCCTGAAATACTAAGTGATATTTTTGTGGTATCTACACCAATCGGAGAATCTATTATTGCTAGACGAGTTTACCGAGGTTGTACGGTGATAGTTTGTAGTCGTCAGACCTCAGCCGACCTAGTTGAGCTATAGATGATGGATTTTGATACTATCATGGGCATGGACTGCTTGGCAGCTTGCTATGCCACAGTTGATTGCCAAGCAAAGGTAGCCATATTTCATTTTTTGGGTGAGCCAGTCCTTGAATGGGCAGGTAATACAACGATACCGAGAGGTAGGTTTATTTAATATCTGAAGGCGAGGAAAATGATCACAAAAGGGTGCATTTATCATATTGGGCGAGTTAGAGATGCAGATACTGAGGCACCCACAGTTCAGTCTATTCTAGTAGTCAGAGAGTACACAGATGTGTTTCCAGTTGAGCTTCCAGGTATTCCTCCAAAGCAAGAGATTGATTTTAGCATTGATTTGCTTCCAGGAACTCAACCAATATCCATCCCTCCATATAGAATGGCACCTGCCGAATTGAAGGAGTTGAAGGAGCAGTTAAAATATTTGCTGGAGAAAGGTTTCATCAGGCCCAATACCTCACCTTGGGGTGCACAGTACTGTTTGTACGGAAGAAAGACAGCTCGCTGAGGATGTGTATCGATTATAGGCAGCTGAACAAGGTAACTATTAAGAATAAGTATCCACTTCCAGGGATCGATGACTTGTTTGATCAGTTGCATGGGGATATATTCTTTTCAAAGATAGATTTGAGGTCGGGGTACCACCAGGTCAGAGTTTGGGAGAAAGATATTCCGAAGACAGTTTTTAGGACCCGACATGGCTACTTCAAGTTCTTTGTCATGCTCTTCGGCTTGACAAATGCACCCGCCATGTTTTTGGATTTGATGAATATCCTATTCCGTCCATTTTTAGATCTGTTCATGATAGTATTTATTGATGATATTCTGGTTTATTCATGTTCTGAGGAGGAGCATACAGACCACCTGCAAGCAGAACTCCAAACCCTCCGTGATCGTAAGTTGTATGCTATATTTTATGAATGTGAGTTCTGGTTGAAGTCTGTAGCATTCTTGGGGGATATTGTATCCGATGAAGGTATAAAGGTAGACATTCAGAAGATTGAGGCCGTGAAATCTTGGCCTAGACCTACAACTCCGACAGAGGTTCGTAGCTTTCTAGGCTTAGTAGGATACTACCGAAGGTTCATAGAGGGTGTTTCTTCCCTTTCGGCACCATTGGCAAAGTTGATGCAGAAAGCAACTAAGTTTCAGTGGATGGAGGCTTGCGAGCGGAATTCCTAAGAGCTTAAGAATAGGTTGACCTCAGTGCCAGTTCTAACACTTCCAGAGGGTTATGCCGTGTATTGTGATGCCTCAGGTTTTGGGTTAGGATGTGTTTTGATGCAACATAGGAAGGTCATTGCATATGCTTCAAGGTAGTTGAGGAAGAACGAGAGGAATTATCCGACCCATGACCTCGAGTTAGCTGTGGTTGTCCATGTACTTAAGATATGGCGGCATTATTTATATGGTGTTCATGTTGATGTATTTACAGATTATAAAAGCCTGCAATATATCTTCAAGCAAAAAGAGTTGAATTTGCAACATAGGCGATGGCTAGAGTTATTGAATGATTACGGCATTAACATTCTCTACCATCCAGGGAAAGCTAATGTGGTAGTAGATGCCTTAGGTCACCGATCTATGGGTAGCTTAGCACATATAGAGGATGAGAAAATAGAATTAGCTAAAGAGATTAATCAATTGGCTTGTTTGGGTTCTCGGTTAGTAGATTTTGACGATGGTGGAGTTGTACTCAAAAACACTGCAAAACAATCTCTCATAGCTGATGTCAAGGAAAGGCAGTACGAGGACCCAGAGTTGGTCGAGTTGAGAGAGCGAGTTCCATAGCAGAAGAAGCCTTTGTTAGATCTCAAGGAAGTTGGGGTTCTTAGATACGAGGGTCGTTTGTGTGTCCCAGATGTAGCAGGGCTACGAGACAGGATTATGTCAGAGGCACATTATTCGTGGTACTCCATTCATCCCGGGTCGACGAAGATGTATCATGACATTAAGGATGTGTATTGGTCGAACAATATGAAGAAGAACATTGCTGCGTTTGTCGCCTAGTGTCCTACTTGGCAGCAGGTGAAGGTAGAGCAGCAGAAACCCGTAGGCCTAATGCATACTATAGAGATCCCGACGTGGAAATGGGAGGCGATAAACATGGACTTTGTCACGGGTTTGCCTCGTTCTCATCGTACGTTCAATTCTATATTGTTTATAGTCGATAGGCTCACAAAATTAGCCCATTTCCTACCAGTCAGATCTACATATACAACCGAAGATTATGCCAAGTTATATATTAAGGAGAAATTGGGGCTACCCGGAGTACCAATATCTGTTATATCAGATCGTGGGGTCCAGTTTACAACATATTTCTAGAGGTAATTTCAGAGAGGTATAGGGACTTAGGTGAATGTCAGCACATCTTTTCATCCACATGCTAATGGACATGCCGAGTGCACAATTTAGATGCTCGAGGATATGTTACGAGTATGTGTGTTAGATTTTAAAAGAAGTTGGGATGAACATGTACCTTTTATCGAGTTTTCATATAATAACAGTTACCACTCCAGTATCCAGATGGCTCCGTACGAGGCTTTGTATGGGCGTAAGTGCAGATCTTCTAAGGGTGGTTTGAAGTTGGAGAATCTGGGTTACATGGGCCAGACCTGGTTCAAAAGGCCGTAGAGAAAGTAAAGCTTATCCAGGAGCGACTGCTGACAGCTCAGAGTCGTCAGAAGTCATATTATGACATGCGACGAAGATACTTAGAGTTCGGGGTTGATGACTGGGTTTTCTTAAAGGTGTCGCCTATAAAGGGCGTGATGAGGTTTGGCAAGAAAGTCAAGATTAGCCCACGGTATATTGGGACTTATAGGATTATTCGAAGAGTGGGCCGAGTAGCTTATGAGTTAGATTTGCCCTCAGAATTAGAGTCTGTCCATCTGGTTTTTCATGTACCTATGTTACGGAAGTCATTGGGATCCTACCCGAGTAGTGCCCACTGATGATGTACAGATCATAGAGGACTTACCGTACGAGGAAGTTCTGGTTGCGATCCTAGACTGACAAATCTGCAAATTTCGAAATAAGGATATTGCCTCCGTGAAAGTTTTATGGAGAAGCAAGAACGTGGAAGAGATGACATGGGAAGCGGAGGATGAAATGAAGTCTAAATATCCCCACCTATTTCAAACTGAAGATATGGCTCGAGATGGGATACTTCAGCACAGCTCTATTTAAGCCCGTAGGTCATCAGGTAAGCTCTTATTTTTGACTTTCAGTATTTATAATTGATGGTTGTGTGAGGCCAAGTGTTGCTATTTATAAACATTGGCCATGTGTTGCATGTATAGTATGTTTTATGATTGCTTGCAGGTTGGTTTTAGTCTAGAGTACGGAGGAGACTCCGGAACAATTTATTCAAGTCTCTAAGAGTAGACATTCGAGGACGAATGTTCCTAAGGGGGGAATGATGTTACACCCCATATTTTCGTATGTAAAAGTGCATGGTAAGCAAATTAATGTAAGACCAAAAATAAGATCATCTTTGGAAGTATATAAAGTAATATATCATATTACCTTGGAAGTTACAAATATTGGAGATCATGAACAACAAGTATAAAGAGGGTTGGAAGGTTCAGAAGCAAAGGAATTGGAGAAAATAATATTTCGTGAAAAGTCGACAAGTTAGGAATGTTATAACCCGTACCTTTGGGGTGAGACTGGGGTTATTAACATGATAAGAAGGTTATGTTATGATTTATGTTAGTTGTATGATAGTCTTGTGTTATGTTTTGAGGTCAAGCAAGTTGTGGAACAAAAGTCGATGGAAGTCATCACAAGTTACGTCATAAGTTTTACTGAAATTTAGGGTCAAATGTAACTGCGATTTTCTCCCAATATACTTAGAGTTACGGGGTGTTCCACCCATAAAATTGAAGCTCTATGAGTCTATTTTCTATTTAATTACACCGTTTGTCAATACAGCATCAGAGTAGAGTGATATATACATTCTTACGAGACTGCGCAGACTGCTAGGTGACAAGTAGGCGTGTCACCTACTTGCTTAAATGAGAGGATTATATATGTCCGAAAATAGGCCAGCTCAGGTCATCCAAAGAGACATTTTAAAGGCATATTTCATTCATATATTACACTGATAATAGGGCATAATAATAAGATATAAGCTCCTGCAAAAATCCTCCCAAATGTTGCACACAAACCCTAATTTATTTTCTCTCCTTTTCAAGTTCTAGTTGGAGGTAAAACCTTGAGTTTGAAGAACCAAGATAGGAGCTGAGTTATTCAACAAATAAGGTAAGTTTACTGCTCTCTTTAATCCATTGTTTCTTCTGGATATGTATGGAAAGTCATTCTATAATTGCAAGAACTCACGGGATGATTAACGGAAGTCGTGAGTTTGAGTTATTCACTTGTAGCGGACTGTTTTGTGGACTGTTTCGTGTTTCTGTTGGACTGCGTGTTTTGCTACTGTTTTATGCTGTTTTGAAGGATAAAGGATGTGGAGAAACACCACATAAATTCAGGGTGGTAGGCTGGTCGTTCGACATAATATTTTCGGGATGTTTGACACTACTACTGTGGTCGTTTTGTGTATGAAGAGATTGGGGTGTTTTGTGCTCTTTTGTAGTAATTTGTTGTGTATATAAGGTTGGAAAATGATGTATATATGTTGCTATTGTTGTGTTCTTGTTTTGTTGGTGTTATCTTGAATTAGGAGGGAGTAAGGATTATAGGGGAGATGCTGCCCGTTTTAATACAAAATAAGCTTGTTGTTCATTGTGCGATAGTTGTACCTTTCGTAATTTAATGATAGTATTATTATCGTTGTTGTACATTAAGGTGAGGCGCGTTCAACTTGGTGATTGGAAAGATTGTGATAAGGTATGTTAAGGCTAAACCTTTCCTTCATTTTGGCATGATCCCGTAAGTACATGAGTTTGATAACGAGACATAAAGAGAAGTTCGTATTCCTGCACTTATGTGCAATATCCTAGTCTCATAAGTTACAGTATTCTCCCTTATCGGCACTTTATATTCAGTTAAGTATTGTTTTCTTCTAGTCAAGAGAGTAGAAGGTCTATATATATACAGTATTACATTACTTTCACCACCATCAAGCTATAATCGATGGGCAGGCCCCTATTGGGAAACCTCTGATCAGATGGTAAGTTATATACTGAGCCTACTGTGGCTGAGCACCTATGAGCGAGTCCAGAATGGCCGAGATACAGTGCCTAGTATGGCTGAGCACCTATGAGCGAGCTTACTACGATAGAGCATTTCGAGCCTTATAGGGCCGGACAACTATTTTACTTACTATATTGAGAGAATTGAGTCAGTATTAGCAGGTAAGTATATCTCTAGATCATCTTTGGCTCCCAATTACTTTTAGTTATTATATTATAAGTTTTGTTTCAACTTTCAGTTATTCCATTGCCTTACATACTCAGTACATTATTTTGTACTGACGTCCTATTCCCGGGGACGCTGCATTTCATGTATGCAGGTTCGGATAGACAGCCTGGTAGACCTCCTCCATAGGTGCTATCCGTAATCAACTTGATCGGTAAGCTCCACGTCCTTCGGAATTGTCGGGTCTAGGGTTTTGAGTACATATTTTGTATATATGTATATATATTATGGGTAGGTCAGGGCCCTGTTCTGACCATAGTACATTCATCAGTAGAGGCTTGTAGACATATCCTGTTAGTTAGTGCAATATATTGGGCTTGTAGGCCTGGTATGAATAGTTTGTTGGTTTGTCAGCTGTAGTAGATATGACGGCCTTGTCGGCTCANTGAGCCTACTGTGGCTGAGCACCTATGAGCGAGTCCAGAATGGCCGAGATACAGTGCCTAGTATGGCTGAGCACCTATGAGCGAGCTTACTACGATAGAGCATTTCGAGCCTTATAGGGCCGGACAACTATTTTACTTACTATATTGAGAGAATTGAGTCAGTATTAGCAGGTAAGTATATCTCTAGATCATCTTTGGCTCCCAATTACTTTTAGTTATTATATTATAAGTTTTGTTTCAACTTTCAGTTATTCCATTGCCTTACATACTCAGTACATTATTTTGTACTAACGTCCTATTCCCGGGGACGCTGCATTTCATGTATACAGGTTCGGATAGACAGCCTGGTAGACCTCCTCCATAGGTGCTATCCGTAATCAACTTGACCGGTAAGCTCCACGTCCTTTGGAATTGTCGGGTCTAGGGTTTTGAGTACATATTTTGTATATATGTATATATATATTATGGGTAGGTCGGGGCCCTGTTCTGACCATAGTACATTCATCAGTAGAGGCTTGTAGACATATCCTGTTAGTTAGTGCAATATATTGGGCTTGTAGGCCTGGTATGAATAGTTTGTTGGTTTGTCAGCTGTAGTAGATATGACGGCCTTGTCGGCTCAGCTTTATATTAATGTTTAGTTAGAGCTAGTTTTCGTTCAATNACTTTATATTCAGTTAAGTATTGTTTTCTTCTAGTCAAGAGAGTAGAAGGTCTATATATATACAGTATTACATTACTTTCACCACCATCAAGCTATAATCGATGGGCAGGCCCCTATTGGGAAACCTCTGATCAGATGGTAAGTTATATACTGAGCCTACTGTGGCTGAGCACCTATGAGCGAGTCCAGAATGGCCGAGATACAGTGCCTAGTATGGCTGAGCACCTATGAGCGAGCTTACTACGATAGAGCATTTCGAGCCTTATAGGGCCGGACAACTATTTTACTTACTATATTGAGAGAATTGAGTCAGTATTAGCAGGTAAGTATATCTCTAGATCATCTTTGGCTCCCAATTACTTTTAGTTATTATATTATAAGTTTTGTTTCAACTTTCAGTTATTCCATTGCCTTACATACTCAGTACATTATTTTGTACTGACGTCCTATTCCCGGGGACGCTGCATTTCATGTATGCAGGTTCGGATAGACAGCCTGGTAGACCTCCTCCATAGGTGCTATCCGTAATCAACTTGATCGGTAAGCTCCACGTCCTTCGGAATTGTCGGGTCTAGGGTTTTGAGTACATATTTTGTATATATGTATATATATTATGGGTAGGTCAGGGCCCTGTTCTGACCATAGTACATTCATCAGTAGAGGCTTGTAGACATATCCTGTTAGTTAGTGCAATATATTGGGCTTGTAGGCCTGGTATGAATAGTTTGTTGGTTTGTCAGCTGTAGTAGATATGACGGCCTTGTCGGCTCAGCTTTATATTAATGTTTAGTTAGAGCTAGTTTTCGTTCAATTTTATATTTTGTTTCGCAAATTGTCTTGCAATGTGGAACCATGGCCAAAGTATGACATTGTATGTTCAGAGTCTCTCAATCGCAAGTTGGTACGCTAGGTTAAGTGAGGCACCGGGTGCCAGTCTCGCCCCCCAGGTTCGGGGCGTGACAAAAGCAACTCTGTCTAACCCTTCAATGAATGGAACAACATACTCCAAATAAGCGGAGTGACCCCATTCACCGTGAACTATGATCTCCTAACATCCCCACTCAAATTTCATGCATTGGTGTAAAGTGGATGGAACGACCCCTGCCATATGTATCCAGGTTCTTCCCAGCAGCAAGTTGTAGGAAGAAGAGATGTCTATTACTTGAAACAATTTAGGAAATTTGACCGGCCTTATCTACAAGGCCAAATAAATTTCTCAAATAACATTCTTTTGCGACCCATAAAAGGCCCTCACCCTTATGTGGCTTTCCTTGATTTCCCTCAAATGAATTCCTAACTTCTGTAGGGTGGAGAGTGGATAAATGTTAACTCCTGACCCTCCATCAACCAACACTCAGGACATCACTTTGTCCCCGCATTTGACAATGATATAAAGAGCTTTGTTATGACCTGCGCCTTTTCTATGAAGTTCGTCTCTTCTGAAAGTGATCATGTTTGCTTCGACCATTTTCTCAATTGTCGCGGCCAACACCTTACTAGTGGTGTTACTGGGTACACTTAACCCACTTAGTACTTTCAATAGGGCATCCTTATGATTGTCAGAACTCATTAATAGATTCGTGATTGATATTTGTGCTGGAGGTTTCTTCAGCTGCTCCTCCACAGAATACTCTTTGGTCGACATTCTTTTCCAAAAATCGGTGTCTTATATGTTTGTTATGTTCCTTCTTTGAATTAGCTCTCTTCCCATGTTCCCTCGATTGACATCTTCACGAGCATATCATCTCCCGGACCTAGCAATACCATGGGTTGTGGCACAGTCTGACATTTGGTTCTTTCCCTTTTGCTGGTACATCTATGTGACAGTTTTGTATTCTCGACTTT
>AWOL01S0036297.1:0-23081 GCA_000715115.1 Nicotiana otophora | reverse complement strand
TTCATGCTTTGTGTCCTAAACTACCTGGACTTTAGCATTAATAGTAGCTACGCACGGACTCTCTTCACCTCGTGCGTACGTAGCCCCCACAATTAGTAACAATTATTAATTCAATTCCTTATGGGGTAATTTCTCCCTCACAAAATTAGACAAGAGACTTACCTCAATTTGCTCCAATTTAATCCACTAGAAGGCCTTTTCCATGATTATCCAACCATGTCTGGCTCAAATCTAGCCAAAATAATTCGATACAATCACTAAATATTATATAAGTAAATTCTATAAGAAAATACTACATTGTTCAATAAAAGTCTGAAATTATTTTAAAATTGCATGTGGGGCCCACGTCTCGGAATCCGGCAAAAGTTACGAAATATGAACGCCCCCTCAACCACGAGTCTACCTATACCAAAATTACTAAATTCCGATAACAATTTGACCCTCAAATATATCCAAGAGGGTTTTTTAACTTTTTTCAAATCAATTCACCAATTAAATGATAATAACAGTGATGGATTCGGGTAATTTAACCAATATTGAGTTACGAATACTTACCCCGTTGATTTCTCTGAAAATCTCCCAAACTCGTCCAAATCCGAGCTCCAAATCGTTAAAAATGAAAAATGGGACGAAGTTCCATTTTCAGAACTTAAACTCTCTGCCCAATGATTCATTCTACGCGATCACGAACTTCCTCATGTGATCGCGTAGCACAAATTTTTCTGCCCAGAAAATAATCCTACGCGATCACATACAGTCCCATGCGATCGCGAAGCACTGATTCTGCAAACCTATGTGATCGCGAACCTCCTCACGCGATCGCGAAGCATTAAGTGCGTGGCCCAGCTCCTCCCCAGTTTCCCCTACGCGATCGCAAACAACAACACGCGATCGCGATGTACAAGCTGGCTTAACCTACGCGATCACGGACATGACCACGCGATAGGATAGAACAAATTTCCAGCTGCTCAAATTAAGCTTACGCAATCGCAACCCCATTCACGTGATCACGTAGAACAAATTCACCTCTGCCAAAATTACTCTACGAGATCGCAGACCAACTTTCGTGATCGCATAAAAGGAAATCAGTAGAAAAATACCAACGGTTATCAGCAGTCTCCTATAGGCCAAAAGTGATCCGATAGTCGTCTGAAACTCACCTGAGCCCCTCGGGACCTCAACCAAATATACCAATAAGTCCCAATACATCATACAAAATTAATCGAACCTTCAAATCACACCAAACAACGCTAAAACTACGAATCATCCTCCAATTCAAGCTTAATGAAACTTAAGATTTCCAACTTCCACATTAGGTACCGAAATCTATTAAATTAAGTCCGATTGACATCAAATTTTGCACACAAGTCAGAAATGACATAAAGGAGCTATGAAAATTTTCGGAACTGGATTCAGACTCTGATATCTAAAAGTCAACTCCCCGGTCAAATTTCCAAACTTAAATTCTTATTTTAGTCATTTCAAGCCTAATTTAACTACGGACTTCCAAATAAAATTCTGAACACGTTCCTAAGTCCAAAATCACCATACAGAACTATTGGAACCGACAAATCCCGATTCCAGGGTCATTTTCTCAAAATATTGACCGAAGTCAAACTTGGCCTTTTAACGCTAACTTAAGGAACCAAGTGTTCCGATTTCAACCCAAACGCTTCCAAATTCCGAATCAACCATCCCCGCAAGTCAATAATCATTAGAAGCACATACGGAAAGTTTTATTTTAGGGAACGGTGTTCTAAAAGTTAAAATGACCAGTTGGGTCATTACATTCTTCACCTCTTAAATAAACGTTCGTTCTCGAACGGGTTTAGATTTGTACCTGGGGTGCTGAATAAGTGTGGATATATGCTCTGCATGTCTTCCTCGGCCTCCCAAGTCACTTCCTCAACTGGTTGGCCCCTCAACTTGACTTTTACTGCAAAAATCCTCTTGGATCTCAACTGGCAAACCTATTTATCAACAATGGCAACTGGCTCCTCTTCATAACCCAAACTCTTATCTAGCTGAACTGTGTTGAAGTCCAATACATGTGACAGGTCGGCATGATACTTCCGGAGCATAGATACTTGGAAAATCGGATGAACTCTCGATAGACTAGGAGGCAATGCAAGCTCTTAAGCAACCTCCCCAACTCGTCTCAGCACCTCAAATGGACCTATAAATCTTGGGCTCAACTTGCCCTTCTTCCCAAATCTCATAATTCGCTTCATCGGCAAAACCTTCAAGAGAACTTCTTCACCTACCATAAATGATAAATCACACGCTTTCTGATGTGCGTAGCTCTTCTGTCTAGATTGTGTTGTACGAAGTCGCTCCTGAATCAACTTTACCTTTTCCAAGGCATCCTTCACCAAATCAGTACCATATAACTTAGCCTTACCGGGCTCAAACCATCCGATGGGCGAACGACATCTCCGACCATATAAAGCCTCAAATGGAGCCATCTCGATACTAGACTGGTAACTGTTATTATAAGCAAACTCGGCCAAAGGCAAGAAACAATCCCACTGACCTATAAAGTCAATCACACATGCCCTGAGCATATCCTCAAAATCTGAATTATCCGCTCTGACTGCCCGCCAGTCTGCGGATGAAAGGTTGTACTAAGCTTTACACGGGTCCCAAACTCACTCTGTACTGCTCTCTAGAAATGTGAAGTAAACTGAAGACCTCTATCTGATATGATGGAAATTGGCACACCGTGCAACCGAACTATCTCCTGAATATAAATCTGGGCCAACCTCTCTGAAGTATACGTAGTCACAACAGGAATAAAATGTGCCGACTTGATCAACCAGTCAACAATGACCCAAACTGCATCAAACTTCTGTAAGGTCCGTGGCAACCCAACAACAATGTCCATAGTGATACGTTCCCATTTCCACCTGGCCTCTGGTGCTCATATTTAACCTGCTGGCAATTCAGACACCTAGCTACATACTCAACTATATCCTTTGTCATTCACCGCCACCAATAATGCTACCTCAAGTCAGGATACATTTTCGTAGCACCCAGATGAATAGAATACCGAGAACTGTGTGCTTCCTCTAGGATCTTGTTCCTCAGTCCATCCACATTAGGAATACATAGACGATCATGGAGTCGCAGAACACCATCCGCTCTAATAGTAACTTCCTTGGCACCACCCCGTAGTACCATTTCTCGAAGAACCATTAAGTGTGGATCATCATACTTGAGAGCCTTGATCTGTTCAAATAATGAATACTAAGCTACAACACATGCAAGAACTCGGCTGGGCTTTGAAATATCCAGCTGCATAAGTCTGTTGGCCAAGGACTGGATATCCAAAGCTAATGGCCTCTCTTCTGCTGAAATGAAAGTCAAACTACCCATACTCTCCGATTTTTTACTCAAGGTGTCTGCAACCACATTTGCTTTGCCCGGATGATATAGGATAGTAATATCATAATCTTTCAGTAACTCCAGCCATCTGTGCTGCCTCAAATTTAGGTCCCTCTACTTAAACAAATGCTGCAAACTACGATGATCAGTGTAAACTTCACAAGACACCTCATAAAGATAATGCCTCTAAATCTTAAGAGCGTGAACAATCGCAGCTAACTCCAAATCATGTACCGGATAATTCTTCTCGTGGGGCTTCAGCTGACGTGAAGCGTATGCAATAACTCGCCCTTCCTGCATTATTACACAACCCAAACCAACGCGTGAAGCATCATAATATGTTGTATACATCCCTGAACCCGAAGGTAACACTAACATTGGTGTTGCAGTCAATGCTGTCTTGAGCTTCTGAAAGCTTGCCTCACAAACATCGGACCATTGGAACGGAGCACCCTTCTGGGTTAATTTGGTCAAAGGTGCTGCAATAGATGAAAAACCTTCCATGAACCGACGATAATAACCTGCTAAACCCAGAAAACTCCTGATTTCGGTCGCGAAGTGGGACGATATCAGTTCTGAACTACCTCAATCTTTTTGGGATCAATCTTAATACCTTCGCCCGATACAATATGCCCCAAAAATGCTACAGACTCTAGCCAGAACTCATATTTGGAGAACTTAGCATATAGCTTTTGTTCCCGCAACGTCTGAATCACTACTCTCATATGCTGCTCATGCTCCTCCTTACTGCGCGAGTAGATCAAAATGTCACCAATGAAGACAATGACAAATGAATCAATATATGGCCTAAATACCTTGTTCATCAAATCCATAAACACTGTCGGGGCGTTAGTCAAACCGAATGACATCACCAGAAATTCATAATGACCATATCTAGTCCGGAAAGCGATCTTCGGAACATCCGGATCCCAAATCTTCAACTGATGGTACCCCGACCTCAAGTCGATCTTAGAGAACACCCTAGCACCCTGCAATTGGTCAAATAGATCATCAATACGCGGCAACGGGTACTTGTTCTTAAGAGTGACTTTGTTCAATTGGAGATAATCAATACACATCCGCATTGTTCCATCCTTCTTTTTCAAAATTAATACTGGTGCACCCCAAGGCGATACACTTGGTCTGATGAACCCTTTGGCTAGTAACTCTTCAAGCTGTTCTTTCAATTCTTCCAGAGCCATGCGATACAGTGGGATAGATATAGGCTGGTTATCTGGAGCCAAGTCAATACAGAAATCAATATCACGATCAGGTGGCATACCTAGAAGATCTGAAGGAAATACATTGGAGAACTCCCGAACTACAGGCACTGAATCAATAGCCGGAGTCTCTGCAGTAGTATCCCAAACATAGGCTAGATAAGCCAAACAACACTTCTCAACTATGTGTTGAGCTTTTATGAAATAAATAACTTGATTAAATAAACTAACATACGAATCCTTCCACTCCAGGTTAGGCAATACTGGAATAGCCAAGGTAACAGTCTTGGCATGACAATCTAGAATAGCATGATATGGAGATAACCAGTCCATGCCTAGAATAATTTCAAAATCGATCATCTCAAGCAATAGGAGATCTGTTCAAGTTTTATAACCACAGAATGTAATAATACAGGACCGGTAGATCCGGTTCACAACAACAAAATCACTCATAGGAGTGGACACATAAATAGGAATACTCAAGGACTCACAAGAAACACCCAGGAATGGAGCAAATAGAGATGACACATATGAATACGTAGATCCTGGATCAAATAATATTGAGACATCTTTACCGCAAAAAAATTAATATATATAATCACGGCATCTGAGGCCTCTACATTTGGTCTGGCCGGAAAAGCATAGAACCGAGCTAGAGCACCAACTGGCTGGCCTCCGCCTGGCTGACCTCAACCTCTAGGACGACCCCTACCCACCTGTCCTCCACCTCTTGGTGGTCGGACTACTGGTAGAGAAACTGGTCCGGTAAGCATAGGTTGCTGATCCTGCTGCACTGGTCTACCCCGTAGCCTGGTGCAGAATCGTGGTATGTGACTAGGGTCCCCGCACTCGTAATAACTCTTCAGTCCGATGGTGTTGCTGACTAAGAATCTCGCCCTATGGAATTGAATACCCACTAGGAGGACCCTAAATAGCTGGTGGATGATAAGAACTCTCTGGTATAGCACTGAGATAGGGTCGCACTGGAGCACCTCGAGGAGGCGGTGGTGTTGGATATAGGTGCCTACTGGATTGCGCTCTCATGAACTGACCTCTACCCCCCAGACAGAGCACCTCTGAACTCTCCAGAATACCTGAACCGCTTATCTCTCATGACCTGCTCTTGGCTCCGCTGACGTACACCCTCTATCCTGCGAGATATCTCCACGACTAGCTCATAAGAAGTACCCATTTCAACCTCTCTAGCCATAGTGGCCTAAATGCCAGTATGTAAACCCACAACAAACCTCTGCACTCTCTCTGCCTCAGTAGGGAGTATCATAAGTGCATGGCGAGACTCAAAAAACCTCGCCTCATAATCAGTCACTGACATCTGACCCTGCTGGAGCTGCTCAAACTGAAACCACAACTCTTCCCTCTGGGAGGGTGAAAGATACCTGTCCAGGAAGATACGGGTGAACCTGTACCAAGTCATGGGAGGAGAATCTGCTGGTCTGCCAAGAACATAAGACTGCCACCATCTACGGGCTATGCCCTCTAGCTGAAAAGTAGCAAAGTCTACCCCGTGAGACTCCAATATCCTCATGTTGTACAGTCTATCCTTGCACCGATCAATGAAATCTTGGGGATCTTCATGTTGCTCACCCCCAAAGACAGGAGGATGTAGTCTAGTCCATCTGTCCAATAGTTTATGAGGATCAGCGGCCGCAGCTGGCCTGGGCTCAGGTGTAGCTGCTGCCACTGGCTGGGCTCCACCCACGGGTAGTGCACCCTAGGTCTGATATACAACAGCTGCCTGTCCATGAGCCTGCACGGTAGGGGTCTGTGCTCCCCCGCCCTCCTGAGATGTGGTTGGGTCTGTCGGAAATAAATCGGCCTGAGTCATATTATCCATGAACCGCAGCATATGACTCATAACATCCTGGAATCTCGATGTAGATGTGAAATCCACCGGAGCTGGCTCTGCCACAGGCATCTCACCCTGTTCCTCAACAATGGGATTCTCTGCTGGACCCACTGGAGGCATAACTGGAATAGTCCTGGGACGTCCTCGCCCTCTACCATGGGTTGGAGCCCTCTGCCTCGGCCTCTAGCAACTAGGGGGGTATCTCTTCCTTGGTCTGGAACCTTATTAGAGCGCGTTCTCACCATCTGTGAGAGAATAAGAGAAGGATATTTAGTACTACATCAACTGCACGATGGAATATGAAGAAAGGTAGTTTCCTAACACCCTATAGTCTCTCGCAAATAAGTACAGATGTCTCTGTACCGATCCGCAAGACTCTATTAGGTCTGCTCATAACTTGTGAGACCTACGTGAACCTAGTGCTCTGATACCATGTTGTCACGACCCAATTTTACTTATAGGTCGTGATGGCACTCAACACTACAGCTAGGCAGGCCAACTAGTAATTTAAACCCATATTCAATTCTTTTAAAATTAACCGAGTAATTAAACACTTGCAGGAATTTAGTTAATTAAAACAACCAAGAGGTATATTTAAATCCAAATATTTTACTAGTGTGTGTGCCAAGACCTGGTGTTACAAGTGTATGAGCATCTATTAGATTTTACAAAACAACCAATACTGTCTGAAATAAAATAGACAGAATGTAAATATAAGAAGAGACACTGGTAGCTGTAGAACGGCTTAGAAAGGCAGCTCACCACAATGCCTCTGGATAACGTGGGTGTAAGATGATTGGTCCTCCACTATTACTTGTCTTAGGTCCTCCACGAAAAGTGCAGCAAGTGTAGTATGAGTACGGAAACAACGTGTACCCAGTAAGTATCAAGCCTAATATCGAAGTGGTAGAGACGAGATAGCCGACTTTGACACTCACTATGGGTCAATAATAATAATTGAAATAAAACTAGAATGTCTAAATCAGCATGATTTACAGAATATAACAATAATTTATTTAACCGGCAGAAATAATTAAATTCCTTCAATTCTAATAAATTTTCAATTTGTCAATTAGTCTCATTTACACGAATAACAATAATTCCTTAACAAGAAGGGATAATAATTCATTAAATTCCAAAGATTTCCAATTTATCAATTAGCTTCACAAGTTGCATTAAACTATCAAAGTATCATGTAATTATTATTATTATTAAGTACGATTTCTGCCGAGGTCGTACGGCCCGATCCAGAGTGTTGTGTACACTGTCGAGGGATGTGCGACACGATCCATAGATGCATCTTGCATCTATCCTGTCGAGGCGTTCGGCCCGCTCCACAAGAAAGGAGGACATCTTCTTATGTACCTGCAGAAGGAGAGTCTATTCATTATAAGATAAATTCGGGAGGATGAACAATTTCTCTTAACAATAATTAATTTAAACAGAAAATTTAAGCATATGAGATTTTCATCTTTTAATAGTTTTACCTAACAATTCACAATATATATATATATATATATTAATTAAACAAAGAATACAATTTGCACAAGTAATCATTAATAGTAGCTACGCACGGACTCTCGTCACCTCGTGCGTGCGTAGCCCACACAATTATTAATTCAATTCCTTATAGGGTAATTTCCCCCTCACAAGATTAGACAAGATACTTACCTCAATTTGCTCCAATTTAATCCACTAGAAGGTCTTTTCCACGATTATCCAACCCTGTCTGGCTCGAATCTAGCCAACATAATTCGATACAATCAATAAAAAATATAGAAATAAATTCTATAAGAAAATACTATATTTTTCAATAAAAGTCTGAAATTAATTTAAAAATCGCATGTGGGGCCCATGTCTCAGAATCCGACAAAATTTATGAAATATGAACGCCCCCTCAACCACGAGTCTACCCATATAAACATTACTTAATTCTGATAACAATTCGACCATCAAATCTATCCAAGAGGGTTTTCAAACTTTTTCCAACTCAATTCACCAATTAAATGATAAAAATAGTGATGGATTAGGGTAATTTAACCAATATTAAGTTAAGAACACTTACCCCGTTGTTTTCTCTGAAAATCTCCCAAAATCATCCAAATCCGAGCTCCAAATCGTTAAGAATGTTCAGAACTTAAACTCTTTGCATAGTGATTCCTTCTACGCGATCATGAACTTCCTCACGCGATTGCGTAGCACAAATTCTTCTGCCCAGAAAATAACCCTACGCGATCGCATTCAGTCTCACGCGATCGTGAAGCACTGATTCCGCAAACCTACGAGATCGCGAACCTCCTCACGCGATCGCAAAGCATTAAGCACATGGCCCAACTCCTCCCCAATTTTCCCTACACGATTGCAAACTACGACACGCGATCGCGATGCACAAGCTGGCCTAACCTACACGATCGCAGACATGATCACGCGATCGCATAGAAACAATTTCCAGCTGCTCAAATTAAGCCTATGCGATCGCAATCCCATTCACGCGATCACGTAGAACAAATTTACCTCTGCTAAAATTACTCTACATGATCGCAGACCAACTTACGCGATCGCGTATAGGGAAATCAAAAGAAAAATAGCATCCGTTATCAACAGTCTCCTATAGGCCAAAAGTGGTCCGATAGTTGTCCGAAACTCACCCGAGTCCCTAGGGACCTCAACCAAATATACCAATAAGTCCCAATACATCATACGAACTTAGTTAAACCTTCAAATCATACCAAACAATGCTAAAACTACGAATCATCCTCCAATTCAAGTTTAATGAAACTTAAGATTTCGAACTTCCACATTAGGTGCCGAAACCTATTAAATCAAGTCCAATTGATCTCAAATTTTGCACACAAGTCATAAATGACATAACAGAGCTATGAAAATTTTCGGAATTGGATTCCGACCCCGATATCAAAAGGTCAACTCCCCGGTCAAGCTTCCAAACTTAAATTCTTGTTTTAGCCATTTCAAGCCTAATTTAACTACGGACTTTCAAATAAAATTTCGATCACACTCCTAAGTCCAAAATCACCATACGGAGCTATTGGAATGATCAAATCGTCATTCCGGGGTTGTTTTCTTAAAATGTTGACCGAAGTCAAACTTGGCCTTTTAAGGCTAACTTAAAGAACCAAGTGTTCCGATTTCAACCCAAACGCTTTCAAATCCCGAACCAGCCATCCTCGCAAGTCAATAATCATTAAAAGTACATACGGGAAGTTTTATTTTAAGGAACGGGGTTCTAAAAGTTAAAATGACTGGTTGGATCATTACAGACATAGTAGATCAAGTTCAGAGCATTGCAATAAAGGATTGAAGATCAACCCCAAGTCCCACGGGCTAGAATTCGGGGTTGGAGCGCCTGCCATCGAGAGTATCGGGGCCGTGATCCCGGAATCGATCCCAGCCCTGAACGAGTTCGAAGAAATATTGTTAGCATAACAAAAGACCGAAATATCCATGACCGGTCGGATATTACGGCGGGAATCTCGGTACGTATCAATGAGGAACTGGCAATCGATAAATCAAGAGATTTTTACCTTTTATAGAATTGTACCTAAAGTATGACTCCTCTACTATATAAATGAGATATGATAATTCATTTAACATATTGTAACATGCATTCCAAAGCAACACGTTATTATTATTCTTTTTAAGCTCTTATTCTTCTGAGTCTTGATATCGATCAAAGTGCATTCGGCTCGAGGGTGGCTAACCTTCCAAAGCTGAAATTGTCCAATTCGTGTGGTTTGCATTTATTTTATCGTTATTTATTTCAATTGCACTCTAATTTATCATTTTGTGTCAAGTTAATCCGCATATCCTTAAAACCATTTATAAATTCAATTATTATCCAATTTTGAGGGTAAATAATATTCTTATAATATTTTGAGTTTGCTAAACAAATCTTTAGACCATAAGTTAAAAAGTTCATTAGTTGCAATAGAAATAAAACAATGGCAATTTACTAAACAACGGATAGAAAAAGGGACAACCAACAAATATTTCTGTGGACAATGTTCCCCTTTTAAATTCACCTCAAACCATATCTACAGTATTAAGATTCATTGTGAGTTGGCTAGTTTTATGCTGGCTACCAACGTATGCAACCTTCTCCTTTATCCGGACTCGGGACCATTAATGTGAGCAAACTCACACCAGGGAAGGCCCAATGGTGTTTGCGGCCTAAAGTCAAACTTTATTGAGGGACCCTAAGTTTTTCGGTATTAAAAAACTCATTTAGTAATCTAGTGCTCTTTTTTGGGATTGTATTAAAGTTCCAATTCTTCCATTTTTTGGCATTTTTAATACACGAATTCATATTTTCTTGTTGACATATTAAAATTCATAATAAATAAATAAAAAGATGATGCATATACTCACAAACAAAAGATGTCAAAAAATAACAAATTCTAAGATGCAAAGTAATAAGAAAAGTACGGAACAATTGAACCTGGTTTAACAAGCAGTCATAGATAACTTGGATATTACTTTTGTTGCTTCAATATTTTTGGTGCAATGCCGGAAAAGCTTGACAAAAAAGGATTACAGTTGTCTTTTGCTATCTTACTTGACGGAATATTTTATGAGATAGTGCACTTGTAAAGAAAGAGAAAGTAATCAAAGTAATATGAGCCTCATGATAATGATGATAGTGTATAAAGAAGTCAAGAAATATATTCACACCTAAAGTTTAGGGGTGAATCCCAAAAGTAACTATTCATATTACCAAATTATTTCTTATTTTCTTTTTCATAAAAAATGCACTTTTTCTTTGATATACTAGATATTTTTAAAAAAATATTATCACACACAGCTATTTAATATTAGAAAATTTTAGGGCCCGATAGATATAGGGCCTCAAGCAGTTGCTTAAGTTGCCTTGCCAACGGGCCGCCCTGACTCACACTAGCAGAATTATAATGCTGACTAGTCTATTTTTTAGAATATCCTTTTTCATGGTTTAGAATTTTACTGTTTCAAAGAAGATGTAAATTTTTACAGTAGCTCTTGTCAAATGGACTGTACATAAATTAAGGAAAGGTTGAAAATGGAAACAGACAATATTTTTCTATTAACGCCGTCTTTTGTTGTTTAACCTCACTAATCATAGACATAAACATAATCGTGGCGGTCGTAATGATATATTTAACAATTGAACAAGTCTTTACAATTTTAATGAGGAGATATATTCAAACCTCTCTATAATAGATTTGTTTGTTCCAATATTCTTTTATTGTTATGGTGAAGTGCTATTATAGAGAATATATATTGTAACATAGCATAAAAAATTGACCTAAAAGAAAACTTGACCATTATAGTAAAGTGCTATTATAAATGACGGTTCTTATAAGTCTGGGTGTACTTTTCAACTTATTAAAAGAATGATGCTATAATTCACCGTTCTTGTTCTTCCACAAGCCTTTGGAAAATTATCATTGTAAAAAGTTCAACACAATACCAAAACGTGCAAGCCCGTTGGTAGTTTGGTTCATTAAACTTTCTAATTAATTTTCTTGGGGAAATTTGGCAAAATTAGTATATGCAATTTTGGAACTATAGAAACGTATCACTATCAACTGTGACTGGAAGTTATGAGGATTCATTGCACATAGACTAGCACTAGTTCAGTCAATTGATTTGAATTCCACATTTTTAACTTGACCTCTTGACTGGCAAATGGATTATTAATATTCTTATGATATTTGGTATTGCCTCTTCCTTTAAAGTAGGAGGAGGAACTGGTGTAGCTCTTGTTCTATTTAATTATTTTTTTAAAGGGTGAAAAATACACATTTTTCTCCATACTAGTCGAAATTGAACAATTTTGTATATGTTAAACTTTTGATCCATTTATATCCTTCCCGTTAAGAAAAGACATTGTATTTGTTTTTGTCAATAACCGAACTCCAACGTGAAATGGACGGACTTCACGTGTCCAAAATGTGACACCCTAGGCAAATTACACATCGACAAAATACGGGAGAGATGTTAGGTATATAAGCAAACCTTAAACCCTAGTGACGCGTTTTAAAGCCGTGGAGGTTTAGGCCCAAAACGAATAATATCACTAGACGTGGGCTGAGTTGTTACATAAAGTATCAGAGGCACTCCGCATGCAACCTTGAAGATGGTGGAGCAAACCTCACCGAGGACCCTGAGTCCCTAAGGGGATGTATGTGACACCCTAGAAGAATCCTACATCGACAAAACGCGGGAGGGATGCTGGATATATAAGTAAACAAGTGACCTTAGTGACTTGATTATGGATTAAAATTACTTATAGATTGGAACTCCGTAGGGGAACAAGAAAAACAAAACCTTTTCTTTAACGACGGGGATAAAATTACCATGTCTGAAAAGGAGGAAGTTGATCAATTTCATATATATAGTATAGGGACAAATTTAATCCTTTTCCCGTTCTTAAAAAATTCCAAACAAGAAGGAAAAGCTCGACATAATTTCTTTCTTGTATTCGTTTTAAGGTTGATGCTACCAAAATTATTAAGTTAAGATGAATATATTTAATTCGCTGGATTATATCGAACTAAATAAGATGATCATATATTGTAAGATAGTTTGAGCTTTTGACGGGACATTTGCGTATATATACAAGATTTTACATTTATTTATCCGGTTTTGCCTAAGTTTTCATATTTACAGGAAGTAACAAAAGTTTTTTACAAAATATATACAAATCCGGTCAAAATCTACAATTTATCTACAACATAAGTACACATTGTTTGTACAGAATCCAGTCAAAAACTACAATTTACATACAATTTATATACAACTTATATACACTTATGTAAGTTGTAGATATTTTGTATATCGTTTCTACATTCGACATACAAAATATATACAATTTGTTCATGTCTTCTTTTATCGAGTTTCAATCTGAAATTTCAACCAAAACCACCTCGAATCTTCACCAAATTGTCTCAAATTTGAGATATAAACTCCAACGGATATTCCCAATCATTTGCAACAACATCCAATCCAAACAAAAAATAATTTCATAAAATTTCATTTTTGAATTCAAAGCTTTGAAGCTTTTTAATAGTTGTCAACGGAGTTTTTAATGGATTAACATAGTTTCCAATTCAATCTACTCGCTTCTAATTAATACTTGTTTATTGATTCCAAAAAGCTAAAATAATGATAACTAAAATGATTCTCTTCATCACAGCTAATTGTTTCTTATTTACTTTCTCGTTTTCATAGGATCTGAAGCAAGAACTTTTATAAGTGTCAAACGATATAAATAATTTTCCGGAGTTCTAAGGATATATTGGATATTAATGAACCGTTTGGTAAAGAATTAATGGTTTGGGAGGTGATTTATGTCAAGCACTACTAGTAGTTCCAAAATCGACAAAAACAGAGACTGTAAAAGCTAGCTTGCCAAAGTTATACTTATGGTCTCAAACAAAAAATATTCAACTCATAAGAAATATAAAGTAAGAACAGATCCAGTATTCAGTATTTTCTTGCTTCATGTCGGAAACGAAGAAGAGCATCCAATAAAAGATGATTTGGTTCTTCCTGAACACTTGGTTATCAATCCCAATGGTAATAGTAGTGAATTTAATAAGAGAAATATTTTTATCATTAGATTAAAAACACAATTTGTGCAAATCGCATGATAGAATTAAAAAAATATTTGTAACGACCCAACCGGTTATTTTACTTTTAGAACCCCATTCCCTAAAATAAAACTCCCCGAATGTGCTTTTATTGATTTATGACTTGCGGGGATGGTTGGTTCGGGATTTGGAAGTGTTTTGGTTGAGATCGGAACACTTGGTTCATTAAATTAGCCTTAAAAGGCCAAGTTTGACTTCGGTCAATATTTTGAGAAAACGACCCCGGAATCGAGATTTGATGGTTCCAATAGGTTCGGATGATGATTTCGGACTTGGGTGTATATTCGAATCGGAGTTTGGATAACCCGGGAGTATTTTGGCGCTTAATAGTGAAAATCAACTATTTGAAAGTTTAAAGTTCTTTAAATTTGGTTTGGAGTAGGTTTTTGAGTAATTGAAGTCCGTTTGGAATTCCGAGTTTGGGAATTTAGTGTAAGTATATTTCAGCGAGTAGTATAAGTATATTTCAGCACATTTGGAGTAAGTTTGGAGAATTTAAAAATTCTAAGTTGAATCAATTTGGTTTAAGGTATGATTCTTAATTTTGATGTTGTTTTATACATTCCGAGGGTTCGAGCAAGTCCGTTTTATAATTACGAACTTGTTGGTATGTTCGGGCGGGCCCCTGGGGCCTCAGGTGTTAACCGGACAAGGCTCAGATCAATTTTGAACCTTGGAGCCACAGCTGAAGCTTTCAACGTCTGCTATAACCGCACATGCGCTTGGCCAGCCGTAGGTGCGTGAAGGGCACCACAGAAGCAGAAAGTGCGCAGATGCACAGGTACAAGTCGCAGAATCGGACGTAGCCGACTTAGGGGGAACTGCATCTGTGACGCATTTTCTGCAGATGCGGAGCCGCAGGTGCGAAATGTCTGTTTGGGAGAGAACTTTAAGAACGGGAAAAATAGTCATTTTTGCCCATTTCTTTCCATTCTTGAGCGATTTTGGAGCTTTTTGAGAGGGGATTTTAACTAGCAACTTGAAGGTAAGTTAATTCTACATACTTTGAGTTAAATATATAGATTATGGATAGTTTATAACTAGTAAATCTTAGAAATCAAAGGTTTAGATGAAAAACCTAGATTTTTATAAAAAATGAAATTTTAACAATGAAAATGGTTATGGAATTGGATAGAAATTATATATTTGAGTTCTTGAGATTATGGGTAACGTTTTCATACAAAACATTTCGGAATCTGGGCACGTGAGCCCGGGATAAATTTTAGAAAAATTATCACTTTGGATAGGGTAATGTATTTAATAGATGAATTTTGAATTTCTGAGCATATATTAATTATCTTGTATAATATTTGGATAGCTTCGGAGTTTTCGGCGTCGAATCGAGAATTTTATGCGACGCGGTAATCGGAAAGTGGAATTTGAGACAAGGTAAGTCTCTTGTCTAATCTTGTGAGGGAGAAATTACCCCATAGGGATTAAACTGAATAATTATTGTTAATTGCGGGGCTACGTACGCACGAGGTGACGAGAATCCATGCGTAGCTACTATTAATGCTAAAGTCCGGGTAGTTTAGAACTCAAAGCATGAATTACTTGTGTAAATTGTAGTCTTTGTTTTATTAATATTATTTGATTTATATATATATATATATATATATATATATATATATATATATATATAGCGAATTATTATAAAGATATTAAAGGATGGAAATCTCATATGCTTGATTTTCTGTTTAAATTGATTAATTGTTAAGAGAAATTGTTCTTCATCCCGAATTTATTTTATAATAAATATACTATCCTTTAGGAGGTACTTAAGAAAATGTCCTCCTTTCTTGTGGATCGGGCCGAACGCCTCGGCACGATAGATGCATCTATGGATCGTGTCGCACGTCCCTCGGCAGTGTACACGAAACTCTGGATCGGGCCGTACGACCTCAGCAGAAATCGTGCTTAATAATAATAATAATAATTTCACGATACTTGGACAGTTTATTGCATCTTGTAAAGCTATTTGATAAATTAGAAATTTATTAAAATTGAATTACAGCTCGTAAAACTATTTCATAAATTATAAATATATTAAAATTGAATTGCAGCTTGTAAAGCTATTTGATAAATTGGATTTTTTATTGAAATTTAAGGATTTAATTAATATATTGAGAATTGTTGCATTTGAAGGAATTTAATAATCTCTGCTGGTTAAATAAATTATTGTAAATTCTATGAATCATGTCGATTTAGATATTCTAGTTTTATTTCAATTATTATTATTGACCCATAGTGAGTGTCAAAGTCGATCATCTCGTCTCTACCACTTCGAGATTAGGCTTGATACTTACTGGGGTACACGTTGTTTACATACTCATACTACACTTGCTGCACTTTTTGTGCAGGACCTGAGGCAAGTATTAGTGGGGGACCTATTGTTTTACACCCACGTTATCCAGGGGCATAGTGGTGAGCTGCCTTTTTGAGTCGTTCTGCAGCTACCAGTGTCTCTTCTTATATTTACATTTTGTCTATTTTTATTTCAGACACTATTAAAGGTTTTGTATAATCTACTAGATGTTCAGACACTTGTGATACCAGGTCTTGGCACACACATTGGTAGAATTCGGTGTCTTATTATTTTTCAAGGATTTAAATTTTATTGATATATGTTTAATTTATTAGTTGGCTTGCCTAGCTATAGTGTTGGGCGCCATCATGATCTATAGCTGAAATTGGGTCGTGACAATATCTTAGTTATAAGGAATGAATATGTTGATCGACTAAATAAAAAGTTGATTGCAAAATTTAATAGTAAAAACAAAATATTTTTCAGTTTTTCACTCAACAGAAAATGATACCAATAATTACTACCAAGAAGAATACTTAAATACTTTAATACCATTTTTGTTGTCAAGTTTCTTATTTATTACGTATGTTAGTGTTACCGTTTATATAATAGACTAAGTGAAAATTGATCTTCCATTGTATATAGGTTAATTTTAAAGAAAAATATGTCTGTCATGCTACTGAAAAACTTAGATATGGCGAATAGCTTATGTAATAGTACACAGATAGTATATAAAAGTTTTGACAATAACGTCATACATGCAAAAATTATGGTACTGGTTAATGTGCTTCTAAGTATATTCTTTTCCCTCAATTCATCTTTAGTCTTTCGAAACTAAGGAATATCCTTTTAAATTTGTGCAAAAATAATTTTTAGTATGTGTATGTTTTGCAAATATAATAAATAAAGTACAAGGACAAACATCCTAAATATTGGACTATATTTACCACAAATAAATTTTCTTGCACGAACAAATGTATGTTGGCACTTTCAAGAGGGATACCAAGATCGACAACAAGAGTTCTGGTTAAGGCAGAGCAACCAACGCATTAGGAGGAAACATACACAAAATAATATTGTCCACAAAGAAATGTTCGTTAAGATACCATCACATTAAATATTTTTAAACTATAATATATAATTATCTAACTAAATGACAAAATTGATCATTTGTGTAAGTTTTAATGATGTCCTTTTATTTTAAATTCATGTATTATGCTACTGTAATAATATTTTTCGGCATTTAGATGATTGTTGTATTATTATACATAAAATTTTCTCATTAATTAAATTTTATTATTCCTTTATTTCAATAAATGTTTAAAACATCACGTGCCATTATTAACGTGCAACACACGTTCATAGATACTAGTATAGATAAAAATCCCTATTTTGACCAGTATTACTACCTCTTAGTCTATTTTGTCTAAAAAAGAACATAAGGGTTTCTTTTGCAAATACAGCCTAAAACCTCGCGCTAGTTGTAGTTTGAAAAACTAGAGGGGTGTAGCTGCTGTTTTACTGAACGAAGGAAGGGATAACTACAATTTAACAAAGAATGTACATCTCTCTCTCTTATTTTTCTCCTTCTATATATCTGGTCACTCTCTTATTTTCAAGATAACAACTTTTAGATTTTAATGCTTCGTTTTGAATGATTGATTGTTTATGATCTTGCATGCAGGCTTCTGGATCCTGATTTAGAAATTAAAGTTCTGGAGCACTTTTTGTTGGGAGCTATATCCTTCAACTTATTCTGCATCTCCCTTCACAAATGGCCCAACATATCAGAGACCTGGTTGCTGCACTTGCGTGGCGCATGCAATCTTGTAAAATTTCTGGGTTAAGAAGCTCTTTGTTGGTTATCTTTGCCAGATTGGTATGGTTTTCTCGTCCTTATTTGAGGATCTGTCATACTGTTCCCAATATGATGGTTGATTTCAGCCTGTGTATTTTTTTCGTATTTTATGGCACACTGGACATGAAATATATGCCAACAAACTTGTTCTTGGGTTGACATTTCTTGCTTACCAGTGAATGATAAATTGATCTCTTTACCAGAGTCTGTGTTTTCATCTGTGTATCAGCATTTGTTTGAGACGTTTTTTAATCAGTGTGCTTTTATCGGTTTTTTTCAAATGCTGCTACTCTTTCTCTATCTCCGTCTGTCCATCCATCAATTTACGTGTATATCATGGAGACGATGATGACCTTCTTAGTGGTGCCGATCAATTGCTAGTTCTGTAGCAATTGACTAGTATGATATTTGTGAAATCAGCAGTCTTTTGTGTTTTACTCCTCTTTTCACAAATAATTGATAGGGTGAACTAATGTAGCACATTCCAATTAAGTGAAAGTATAATGGATACTAATCAAGACTAGTATTTTTGTGGACATGATTGTAGAGGAATTTGTTCACACATTTTCTCTCCAATTTTCTTAGCAAACATTTCGTGAGTTGTTGGAGTGTCTGCTCATTGTAGTCACCTCAGTGAGATACATATTGTAGATTTAAAATGAAAAAAGGTAAAATTATTCCTTTTCTGAAATTAGTTCTCACAATTCAAAATTATACTCAGTTCACAAAATTTGAAATATACATGCGTGGTTTCCTTTGAAAGAAAACTAGTATTCGTACCTGCGCGATGCGCGGATTGTTTCAACGGAAAAAAATGATATAGTAGAAACAAGTCTTTATTGTAGACTAAATTTAGCGATCGCATTCAAAAGAATTAAATCAAAAAATAAATATATGAATTTCATAAGATTATATCTATGCTAGGGACCACAAATATTTATACACAGAAACATGATTAGGAGAGAAGGTTTGGTAGCTATAATAAGCCAAAAGCTTAAGTAGATTTCCCAAAATTCACTACTAGTTCATATAAACATCGTCCATAGTTGCAGGGAAAATAAAATAATGATACAAAATCTCAACCAATAATCAAACATATATTCATAGTAGATATAAAATAACCGAGAGTTTTGTTATAGTCAATTTCGATAAACACAAAATCCAAGAGAACATACGTGCGATAGAAGGCATCAACGTTCAATTTTTACTATTAATTACAGCATTTCTAAACTAAATTAGCAAATTTATGTGCAGATTTGGATAGCTTAGCTGTTACAACATACTGGACTAATGCTACAAAAGTACTTGGCTTTAAAAAGGATTAGTCCACCTGAAAAAGTAGGAATTTTTGTCTCAGGTTATGATGAGAAAAAACAAAGAACAATTATATATATGTGTAATTCACAATAATTAAGACATCACCATTTGTTGTGGTTTACTTTGGATCAGAAGTATATAAGAACATGAGCAAGTCAATCATGTTGGTTGATGACATAAACGATAACTCACATGGATAACTAAGATCTTGGAAATACCCAATCCTTGTTAACATAATCTATATAACAGTTTTAAGTCTTAGATCAAATGCATACATTAAAAATATTAAATCTGATCAAGATTTTATGTCACTTATAGACATAGCAGTGGTGTTGTTGTTGCAATAGAAAACACCTTCATCAGAAGCTACACGTTCCTTTACAACTGAGGCAAAGTTCTCTGTTGCTTACTTGTAACGACCCGACCGGTCGTTTCGGGAGTTATAGTCCCATTTTTCTCATTTCTGTTTCCTTTATACTCTTAAGCTATAGTATGATATATCGGGTTTGTTGGTTTGGGCCCGGAGTTATTTCGGAGTGGAATGAGACACTTAGTCTCTTATTTAGAATCTTAAGTTGGAAAAGTCAACTAAATGTTGACCTACGTGTAAACGATCTCGGATTTGACTTCTGATGGTTTCGTTAGCTTCGTTAGGTGATTATGGACTACGGAGTACGTCCGGAATGTGATTTGGAGGTCCGTGGTAGAATTAGGCTTGAATTGGCGAAATTGGAAATTGGGCAATTTTTGGTCGGCAGTGAAAAATTTGATATCGGGGTCGGAATGGAATTCCGGAAGTTGGAGTAGGTTCGTAGTGTTATTTGTAATGTGTGTGCAAAATTTGAGGTCATTCGGACGTGGTTTGATTGGTTTCGATATCGGTTCCCGAATTTAAAAATTTTGAAGTTCTTAGGATTGAATCCGAGGGTAATTTGGTGATTTGATATTGTTTTGAGTAATTCGAAGGTTCGACTAAGTTTGTATGTTGATATATGACTTTTTAATATTTTTGGTTGAGGTCCCGAGGTCCTCGGGTTGATTCCGGGTGGTTAATAGATTTGTCGAAGTTGGAAAATGCAGCTGCAGCTGCTGCTACTGCTCTTTCCGCACCTGCGGAAGGAGGAGTCGCAGGTGCGCAAGGGGAGTCCGCAGATGCGGAAAATAGGGCTCTAGGCAGGCTTCGAAGAAGAGGAAGGAAATGCGCAGTTGCGCTACCGCAGGCGAGAGAATTGGAAGCGCAGATGAGGAAAATGGGAGGCCAAGGCTGGAGCGCAGGCGCGAAGAATTTGGACGCGCCTACGAGCCCGCAGGTGCGAGACCTGGGCCAAGGTGCGGAGGCTGAGAGTTAAGTGATTCTCACAGGTGCAGGGATTTTTGACCGCGGGTGCGGTCCCGCAGGCGCGTGGAATATGCCGCAAGTGCGAAAATCTGGGCAGAATGTATAGATAGCACTTCGCGAATTTTAGAGCTTTTGGAGTGATTTGCGAAAGAAGATTCAAGGGATATCAGTGAGGTAAGTTTCTTGAGCCCTAATACTTGTATACATGGTAATGTTCCGTTATTTAATCATTGTAATTAGTGAAAATAAGGGGTTAGGGCTTGAAACTTTTAAGAGTTTAATTTAAGGATTTGAAGGACCAAACAATATCGTATTTTGATGAATTTGGTATGGTTAGACTCGTGAGTGAATGGGCTTTCTAGTTTTGTAAATTTTGTTAGATTTCGAGACGTGGGCCCCGGGGGCCGGTTTTGAGCTAATTTTGGGTTTCGGTCTAATTTGATAGTTTTTCTTGTGGAATTCATTCTATTAGCGTATATTGATGGTATTGTACTGGTTATAAATAGATTTGGAGCATTTGGAGGCCGAGTGCAGAGACAAGAGCATTGCTGGGTACAGATTGGACCGATTCGAGGTAAGTAACGATTATAAATCTAGTCCTGAGGGTACGAAACCCCGAATTTTGTATCATTTTACTATTGTTAGTGACGCACATGCTAGGTGACAGGCATGTGGGCGTGCACTGTTGGGGATTGTGACTTGGTCCGTCCCGTAGCAACTGTAAAGTTGCATACTTCGTTGAAACTATATGATACTTATATGTTTTAGAAAGAGTTTCTATAAATTGGATTGAATGCCATATTTGGGCCTTGTGCCAGTGTTGTTTGGACCCTTAGGGCCTTTTTCTTACTAGCCTCTCACTATTTTCGATTGAAATATATACTCAGTCATGTTTATACTTGTTTACCACATAACTCAGTTTTATGACTCTATTTTGATACATATAAATGTTTTGGGACGAATGCATGTTTTACTTAAATGCCCGAATGGCTTGAGAGGTTTATGACTGAGTGAGGCCGAGGGCCTGATTTGTGAGGATATTTATGGGATCGGGCTGCACGCCGCAGTATGTTGCATATTTATGGATTCGTGTTGCACGCCGCAGCATGTTTGATATCGGTCGAGGGCCTGATTGTGAGGATGAGTGTGGATCGGGGCTGCCCGCCTGCAGCATACTTTATTATTATAGTACGTGAGTTGTCCGTGCAACTCGTGAGTTGTCCGTGCAGATTATAGAGCTTGGGCTGAAGGATACCCTCCGGGGTCTGTACACACCCCCAGTGAGCGCAAGTACCTACTGAGTGCGAGTGCCTAGTGCCAAGTGTTGAGTGACTGAGAGGCATGAGTGTTTGTGAGGTATGCCCGAGTGGCAAGAGTGATTGTGAGGTATGTCCGAGTGGAAAGAGTGATTGTGAGGTATGCCCGAGTGGCACGAGTGACTGTGAGGTTTTCCCNGGCATGAGTGATTGTGAGGTATGCCCGAGTGGCAAGAGTGATTGTGAGGTATGCCCGAGTGGCACGAGTGACTGTGAGGTTTTCCCGAGGGACTGTATATGAGTGATGTTTTGCCCGAGGGGATATTTATGATTTCATCATTTTTGCTCACCTTTGCATTTTTCCTTTGCATTTTTCCTCTGTTTGAAAACTGCTGAAAAATATCTTTAAATGATTTTTACTGGAACTGGGTTTAAACGAGATGTTTTGATTCAAATCCTGATTTTGTAAAAGCATGTGGTATTTTACTGAGTTTTTCTAATATGAACGTTATATGCTTTATTGCTCGTCACTACTGCTCAGTCTTTATTTATTGATGTTACTTACTGAGTTGGCGTACTCCCGTTACTCTCTGCACCTTGTGTGCAGATCCAGGTGTAGCTGGACACGGTAGCGGTTGTTGATTGTCCCGATTGCAGATATTTCCGGGGATAGCAAGGTAGCTGCCTGGCAATCGCAACCCTGCTCTTCTCCCTCTTATCTTCCTTTAGTTGTATTTAGCTATTTTCCAGACTGAGTTAGTCTTGATATTGTTAGACAAATTGTAGTAGATGCTTATGACTAATGACACCCCCATGTCGGGCTTTTCCTTCTGCACTTTTATTTTTATTGGAACTCCTTTACGAAGGTTTTTGTGTTAAATAACAT
>AWOL01S0036294.1:0-19847 GCA_000715115.1 Nicotiana otophora | reverse complement strand
CGTACATACTACCCTCCCCAGACCCCATGAATGAGATTCTACTGGGTTGTTGTTGTTGTTGTTGTTGTTACTCACCTGCAAACTCGAGGCTAGTATCTATTGCCTAGTGTCGGTTCCCTCCAATACTTCATTAATATGATAGCCAAAATAATACTCANAACCGTTAAGCCAAACCGTTAAGAGTAATTAACCGCCCAATCCGCCCGATAAGCAGCCCTAGTTCCCTCCAATACTTCATTAATATGATAGCCAAAATAATACTCACTCCGGTCCACAATAAGTGATTTTTTGGATGTTTTCACACAGATTAAGAAATTTACCTTTTAACATTAATTAGCAATAAAATTGATCATATTAACCTTTACTATCTTTTCACATAAACACCCCTAACATATATTCCAACATTATTTACTCCAAGGGCAATGTAGAAAAAAAATAATTAATTTATTTTTGAAATCCGAAAAAATCACTTATTTTAGATCACAAAAAAAAACCAAAAAATTACTTATTGTGGACCAGTGGGAATATTAGATAATGTTTTCAAAGAATTTAACTATCGAAGGAAAATCAATGATTTTATTTATTGATAAAATAGAGGTAATAGTAAAAAGAGAGATTATAAAGAATTAGAGGGGCGTATTTGTAATTAACTTTTATTCCATCATTTTCAAAAAGAAATTGCCAATCACCTTTTTCCCTCCTCTCTACACAGTAACGATCGTATATGAAAAGAAGAAACCACAAATTCATTCTGTTTCCACTCCAAAAACCCACACACTCTCGTCTCCATCATTGCACTGTGAAAAAAAAGCAGAGTAAATTCAAAGAGATGAACTGACTCTTCCTTTTCTCTTCATAAAACCCTAGAACTTTCAAATTCCTTTACTCAAAAAATCAGATGCAAGATATTTTTGGATCAGTTCGGCGATCACTGGTGTTCCGAACACCGACTGCCAACGGTGGAGATGACGGTAATCTAGTTGAGAAGATCAATTCCTGCATCCGGAACTCCAGAGTTTTCTCTAAGCTGTCGCCTCCTCCGCCGGCGTTGCCCTCACCAAAAGCCGTTAAAGATGGAGGTGATGCGGCTCCGCGGCCTATCCGGTGGAGAAAAGGTGAGATGATTGGATGTGGCGCTTTTGGACAGGTTTATATGGGAATGAATCTCGATTCTGGTGAACTTCTCGCCGTCAAGCAGGTCTTTACCTTTGTACTACTTTTGTTTTTAGGTTTTGGAGTTCCAATTTTGTTTATCTTAGTGGAATTATTAGGTATTAGCCTTTTTTTAAGAGTGAGTCTGAAGGTGTTTCCGATTTATGATGTTTTTTCTTCAGGTTTTGATAGCTGCGAACAGTGCTTCAAAGGAGAAAGCTCAGGTTGGAAATGGCGATTGAGATACTTTTTATTTTGTTCACAACTTACAATGATATAATCACTCATTCTATGAATATTTGGTTGCATTGACTGCTTGAATTGAAATTTTCAAGAGACAAAACTTTAATCGGTTAGATTGTTGCTATTGTTTGATTATACAAACTTTAATCTGCTTCTCTTATGACGGTAAAAGCCTGCTAGAATAGTTGCATTTTAATAGAATGAAGCTGCCCTCTCATCGTAGTTCCCTGCTGCTGTACTTACGTTTAGTTGGAGAATGTGACCTTTAACTTTTCTTTTGTACGCCGTCCATTGATGAATGGGACTTCAATTCTTTAGCTATTTATTTGTTTGCTTGTAACAACTGACATTGTGTAAAAGGAGATGTTTCTGTGACAGCTATGTTAAATGGAAGGTCGTTATATTGAATCTGAGGGGCTTAAAGACATCTGACAGACTGTTGTGTATCTAAATTTTTGAGATTATTAGTTTCTAGTTTAGCTACTGTCTGATACATTCTTCTGGATTCTTGATTGTCCTGAATAGTCCCACGTTAAAGAGCTTGAGGAGGAAGTCAAGCTTCTCAAGAATCTCTCGCATTCACATATTGTTGTAAGTAAATCCTTGATCTCCTGTCTGGGGAATTGTTCCTGAAATACTCAGTTGCTATATTGCGTTGTTAGAGATATCTTGGAACTGTGAGAGAAGAAGATACATTGAATATTCTGCTGGAATTCGTACCTGGTGGATCGATATCATCCCTTTTAGGCAAATTTGGATCTTTCCCCGAGCCAGTAAGTCATTTATGGTCTTATTTTCCACCCTCTTTTGGTGTATTATTCTTTTTATTGGATGTCTCTATCTAAGACTATCTTCCCTAGTAGGTTATAAGAACGTACACTAAGCAATTGCTCCTAGGGCTGGATTATCTTCACAAGAATGGAATCATGCATAGAGATATTAAGGTATCATTTTTCCTTTCTTTTCTTGCTATCGAAGTATGACCAACAATAATCTCGTATACTAATTTGGGTTCAGGGGGCCAATATCCTTGTTGATAACAAAGGTTGCATAAAACTGGCTGACTTTGGGGCATCAAAGAAGGTTGTCGAACTGGTATGTCTACCATCCATTATTGATCTGTATTTGGTTTAGTTGGGATGTAATGAAGAGGATATTGATGAAACATGTTCACAATAGGCTACTATATCAGGCGCCAAGTCCATGAAGGGCACACCATACTGGATGGCTCCTGAGGTCATTCGCCAAACCGGTCATAGCTTGTAAGGACAATTACAGCATTGTATTGATAAATTTGTAGCTTATTTTCTTGTTTGATCTGGATTGCAATATGTTACCTATCTGTTGTATCACTTTAATGGTTCTTATTTCTAGTTGGAGCCCACATTTTGTTTGTTTTGCTGATTACTTGGAAGTGCACCGTTGGTTTCACAATGAGTCTTAGTTTTGATTTTAATGAGACATTATAAGCATAAGATCAACTCATTAATTCTGATCATACTTGACCATGCTTAATTGCTGCAAATTTAATTGTGATTCGTGAAATTGAGTTAGTGTTCTCTTGTGCTCAGACAAATGTTCTCAGCCGTTTCTTTATGATGAGCCTAACAGTTTCTTCTCTATGACAGAGAAACATTTAGCTTATCTATGTTACTTTAACTTCCATTTTTCATTTTTTTAATCTTTCCGCCTCTCGCTATTTTTAGAAGAATCATCCAGATTTTGTTTTCGAATTGTCACACCTTTTTGTAAGCATTATCTTGTCTTGCTTCTTCAATCATAATGGTCCTCACTGGGTCAAAAGTTTTCTGGTGTTAAGCATTTATGTCTACCACCTTTTGTTTTCATTCCTTATCCAGCTCATATGCTGATTAGTCTTCTGAAACTTTGCCACCCTCCTGAGGTATGAACATGCTTTCAAGCTCCATGCCACCTTACTTCTTATCATACTCTGGGTATTTCCAACTTTAATGTCTTTATTAATCACCAAAAAAGTCGTTCTCAAATTTAAATTCCAGCTGTGACAAAAAAAAACACTAGGTGAATTTTCCCATCTACCCAGGTCTTGGTGGTCAGAGTTGTGAGAAGCACGGGAGAAAATTATATTATTAATTTCCTATTCAATTCAATTATAATACAACGAGACCTATTCAATTCAATTATAATACAATGAGACCTATTTATACGATGCATATCCTACTCCTATTCTATGTAGGAATAAGACTAATTCACGTTAGTTACATAACTATCTAACACTCCCCCTCAAGCCGGTGCATACAAATCATATGTACCGAACTTGTTACATATGTAACTAATACGAGGACCAGTGAGCTACTTGGTGAAAATATTTACAAGCTGATCATTCGACTTCACAAAGATTGAGAATATGAAATAGTAGTGAAAAGAGATTTGTTACTAGAAATATGATCAGATGCACCTGGATCAATGAGCCGAATCAGAGGATGAAGATTGGGAGACACAAATCACGCTATTTCCTGTTTTAACAATGAAAGCTATCTCTGAAGTGCTTTGTACTGAAGGAACTCAATATAATCCGGTAGAGAAACAATCCAACTATTCACGCCGGAAAAAGTGCACTGTTCACGTCGGATTTCTCTTCTCGGAGTTGCTGGAATTTATGCACAACGATAATTTCTCACGGTTGCACTGATACCATGTGAGAAAGCACAGGAGAAAAATATATTATTAATATTCTATTCAATTATAATACAATGAGTCCTATTTATACAATACATATCCTACTCCTATTCTATGTGGGACTAGGACTAATTCACGTTATTTACATAACTATCTAACAAGAGTTATCCAATACCTGTGCTGGTAGGAGGTAGCAGGTGGCTAGTGGAATAGTCTAGGTGCACACAAGTTAATATTTAAGCCTGTTAATAGTAGAACAGAACTTTCTGATGGAAAGAGGAGTTTCTCGGTGAAAAAGCAATTCTTGTTTTTGACTAGATGTATGGTTCTGATTCTGTTAGCCTTTGCAGCATATTCCTTGAATTGATCACTTCAGCATAAGTTCTGCTGGTAATTATTATGTCCTTGTATATGAATTTCAGCTCTGCTGATATATGGAGCGTAGGATGTACTGTAATAGAGATGACTACTGGCAAGCCACCCTGGAGCCAACAGTATCAAGAGGTATACACTTCATGCAGGTCTTGTTTAACTCTTTTATATTCCTTTTGGCATTTATAAACTGGTTACTATCTGCGGGTGCACTCATGCTTTACACTTATGCTGTGTTTGTTTTAGGTTGCTGCGCTCTTCTATATTGGGACTACAAAAGCTCATCCTCCAATCCCTGAACATCTGTCTGTTGAAGCAAAAGACTTTCTGCTGAAATGTTTACAAAAGTATGTAGTCATCGCTGTATCTGACTCCAATCGAAGTCCAATAATAGCGCAATAAATATTGATGCCAAAACCATTTAGTTCACACTTCACAGCACCATGCGCTTTGATCTTCGTAGTAGACATAGACATGACAGCATATAGAGATGATATTCAATTGGAGAGAATATAGTTTTGCATGATTTCCTTCTTAGCCAAGTCTCTGATGTTTGATTGACTCTTTCTGGATTCATAGTGTAACCACTAACCAGTAGATATAGTGCTGCGTTCTTGACATCCTTGGTTTGGTATTTTATCTGTTATAGTTATCCCTACTTACACCATTAATGAGACTAAGATATGGCACGCAGGGAACCAGAGTTAAGACTATCAGCTAGTGAGTTGTTACAGGTGATTTGATTTGACCTATGACAATCTTTTATCGTTTTGTCTCTCTTGTACAATGTAATAATATGTTCATTCTTGGCTTGACATGTAGCATCCATTTGTCACTGGTGAAGCACAACTATCTCCTCCTGACGGTTCTAGCTCCATGATGGTCAGTTTATCTACATCAATTGGCAATATAGTTAATATTGCTCAAGCACTTACTTTCTGAAATTCATTTACTGATAGGGCAAATCTCAAGCTCATTCTGATTCAAATGGGCATAACAGAAAAAGCGTGTAAGTGCTCTTAAGGCTTTTTTCTAGCATAGACGGTAGCATTTGCATCAAATAATCCCAAAGTCCTAAGAAGAATCAAAGCTACGATTTCACTACCTAAATGCTAATGTCAACAGACAGAGAGAAACTTTGAAATCCTTTGATTTGTAATATAACAACTATGCCTCAATCCAAGCAAGTTGGGGTTGGCTATATTAATCCTCACCGTCCATGTTACTCCATTTAAGCTCATCTCAGTCCAGTATTATATAAAATAAAATTAATATTAAAAATAAAAAGTACTCAACTGAAGTTCTTTATATTTTCTACCGGCATATATCTCTTGCAGGACTAAAAGACTCCTAAAAATATTGGCCCTAAAGTAAACTTACTAGCATGACTAAAACTTAATCCCAACTAATTGCTAATGCTTATATAGATCTTTTTCTTTCGTTGTGCTATATTCGTTTGGTATTTAGGATATGATATGATAACTAAATCGATAAGATACGCAGTGCATTGAAGAGTGCGACAAAGAAAGCCTCTAGATTTTGACCTTGAAAGTTGAAACCTGTATTTATCTACTTGTGAAATAGCTTTTGGCTGCATTTCCAATGGACAATATGGATTATGCATTTCATTGTAGATTATATGGACTATTCCGTAACTATGTCTAATACCTTGTTGATTGAATGACAATCAGTGTTGGTTCGATAGACACCTGCAACTTGGGTACCTTGAACATCTCAACAGAAAATGCATGTACCTTGTCGGAGACTGGACATATGTGGAGAGGAAACAGTAGTGATGATGATATGTGTCAGATTGATGATACTGATAATTGTTTCTTGGGTGGAGGAACAAAGTTAAGCACTGCTAAGACGGTGGATGACTTCAATAAGGTATTAAGCGTCTCTGCTTGCTGCTTTTGTTGCTAAAGTATATATATTACACTGGAGTTGATTTCCTCTATATCGTCATGTCAAGTAGAGTTTCAATCCCATATCTGAGCCCTCTGATGATTGGAACTGTGATTATGGCATGACTCCTCAATCACAACAAGGGAATGCAAATATAGTTAACAATCATGAAGGTGGCATAGGCGATGGGATTTCAGTCTCGCCTAACAACAATTCTGCAGTTTTTTGTGGTCCTTCCATATCAGAAGATGAGGATGAGCTTACTGAGTCTAAAATCAGAGCCTTCCTGGATGAAAAGGTTCCCACTTCTCGTGTTGCTTGACATTGCTCTATGCAGAGTTATTCTTACATATTTCTATCTTTGTGTTTAAAGTGTATCGTTTTATTTCTGTATAGGCTCTTGAATTGAAGAAACTGCAGACACCTCTGTATGAAGAGTACTACAACAACAGTTTGAATCCTTCATACTCTCCGCAGTTGGCTGAGACTGCAATTGATGAAACCACTCCAAAATACTTGAAATTACCCCCAAAAAGTAGGTCACCAAGTAGGGGTCCTATTGGAAGCCCGTCTACAGGAGTTGATATCATCAATAGTACAAGTCCCGGGAGCAGCAACAGGCGAACATCATGCATTGGCAGTGGAAGCAACCAAGACTATGATGACAGTTCACCGCAATCTAATGAGCGGAGGCAATCAAATAGTCCAATGTAAGTTTGTAGATCAACTTTCTTTTGTCTTGATTTTCTTTTTGGTTTCTGTAATTTGAAGATATGTTACTCTGTCTGTAGTGCAAGTTTTAGTGAGATTCAGAGGAAGTGGAAGGAAGAGCTTGACCAAGAGCTTGAAAGAAAGCGAGGTAAATCTTTGCTTCTCTATATGATTATCTGGTCAATGCTCTTCCCTCACTCTGCTCATGCATGGTTGTTCTGTATCGCCAATTCTGTATATATATGTTTCATACTTTAAAACAGGATAAAAACTTGATCCGCCACGTTCTCAAAACAAAACCAAGTTTCCTCTCCATTCCATTTCCACCATTCGTCCTTTTCCATGAAAAGATATTTCAAATTATACTTTTTAAATTATACTTTTCCATGATGATATGAGTTGATCAAAATAAAAGGTGGAGGATCCATATTGCCCACCCCAACTTGTGTGAGACTGAGGCGTAGCTGTAATTGTAGTCAAGTACTTCTGTAAATAGTTTTAAGGACATTTAAGTAACTTAAACAAAAAAATTGTTCAGCATTTGTTTTGCCAAATACATTAACTGTAGTATTAGTTTTAACACTTCTATCCAAACTCGTAACTTCTTATTTATAAAATCTTCTTCAGCAGTGCTTTTGAACACCTAATACTTCTCAGTCACTTTTAATCAGCGAACCCAAATGGACTCTTTGTTGCTGTAAATTATTATCTATCTATTAGATAGTCTCATGAAACTCACAACTCTTGTAGTTTTTTTCCCTGTAGAAAGATCGTTATATTTGGAAGTTCTAATCGCCCTTAGAAATTATTTAACGGATGTTCTATTTAAAAGTTAAAACATCGCTGGTAAAGTTGTTTAAATATTTCTGGCAGTTGGATATTCATCACTTCATTCCCTTAGGGCTGTTATCCAGTTACACTGTCACTGAGAACTTGGAAATCATGCTTTTAAACCCATCCTAGGAGTCATAAATATTGTCTCCTGCCTGACCCTTTGTTCTGTTTATTGTTGAATATAAGAACATCTTGTGAAGCCTGGTGCCTGAGGGACCTGTAATCCTGTATTTTTTAACATTTTCTCAATCTTTATACTTGTAGAGAGTACAAATTTTCTTAGAGAAGTTGCAGACGTTATCCAAAGTTTTAAGAAATGATCCTAGCTAAAAGTGCTTAGAAATCATGAAACTAGAGTCCCCAACCCTCTTAGTTCTGCAGAATCTTCTGCAAGAAGCATGGGGACTTCTAACGAGACCAATTCTGGTAGGTTCCTGATACCAACCTTGCGTAAACACTGTCAATTCCTAGTTATTAGTGCTCAAACGTGGGGGTGTCTCTGTCCCTACGAACCGTGCTGCTGCATCAGACTAGTAAACTTGCAGATTAGGTCATCTTTGAATGGCTGCTGCTATTTACTGTAAAGGCGGTTGGGTTTAATTCCAGAGCTAAATGCTAACTAGTTTATCCCCCAAAGCGAGCCTGATTAATCTTTAGCTTCACTGTTCTTTTGTTAAAGTGGAATACAGTTGAATCTAATACAACTTGTTGGAGAGAAATATTTGGAGCCACTTTCCTGGTTCTCAATGGTAGAATATCCTAACTACAAAATGGGTGCATTGGTTGCAGAAATGATGCGTCAAGCAGGTGTGGGGGGGAAAACATCTTCTCCCAAGGATCGAGCTTTGAATCGACAGAGAGAGCGTTCAAGGTTTGCATCTCCAGGAAAATGATTGTATATTTCTGTATCCGCATTCATAGATCAAGAGGTTTTTCGCCCCCTTCTATGAAGCCTCTTTACTGTATATGTTACATTTGGGGAAAAAGATGTCCAAAAAATCTAGTCACAGGATTGATCCATGTGCTGTGGTTTGCTTCTACCTCACAAGCCAGCAACAAAATGATATGTTACCACTCAGGGATTGATCCTACTTCCAAATTTTTCCTTATATTTTTCTTTTTCTCCTTTTCAAGGAAAGAGGAGCAGAGTTTATTGTATGTTCTTGAGTTGTAAAATTCCTTCATGTAGGGAAATCAGGATAGGTATGGCAGATTGTAGCCACCAATATGTCCTGTTCCACTTTCCTGTTAGGATATGTTTCCTGTCATATTTTGAAGTTCATATGTAATTTGCTTGAAACTTATGGTTGTTCCGAGTGCATTTATCTGATCTTTTCTTTTGAAATGTAAAGTTTTATTGATCCAGCACTGAGGTCTTATATATGTCGAGAGCAAAAGACAAATTATCCCAAATCTAGCCTTGTATGGATTCTATGTGCTCTAATATTGATTCTGCATCATGCACTGGTTCTTTACACCGAAATGAAAACTAAAGTATACAATTCCTTGTGATCATTATGTTTGAATTATTTGATATTTAATATTTTAGGTGTGCTAGCGTGTCCATATTGATCCCTAGGTTAAAGTACTCGTGCTTAATACCAAAAATTAGAACTGGCCTGAACCTTGATTGATTAAATTGGACTCAATTGCTACTCGTGTTAGTCATAATTTTCCGTTTACCTCCTATTATCTGAAGTGAAAAATAGTTGAACCACTTTTTAAGAAAGAATGGCACACGATGTAATCTGTTTTTGTTTCATTATCCAAAACTAAAAGTACGTTTTTTAGCAATTACAAAAGTAATATTTCCCAATCTCTTCCAATTTCATCCTTGACATAGAAGTGGTAAGTTTGACATTTACTATTTAATGATAATAGATCGAGGGAAAAATAATACAAGAAGCAACAAAGAAGTTCTTTTGAAGAATTAGTAATTGTCGGAATCGGAAAGTCTTCTTGGGTCCTTCACTTGGATTTTCCAATGACCATCAGAAAAATTAGCAGCCTTAGCCTTGTGTCTCTCCATTCTTATCCTTGTATCCATCTGTGGAGTCAAATCACAAAACTTCTGAAGCTCCTTAGGCATCAAGTCATATACTTTCCACCATTTTGCATGAATTCGATCATTTGGAAAATCCCTATATTCCAAAACATCCCAATTGCAGTCATAATCTTTGTAACACATCCATGGCTTCAAACCTAAGTAATGCATTGCATATGCATCCTCAGGATATTCATATTTTCTACGCTCATCTGTCTGGAAATTCTTGAGATAATTCAGTTTAGCAGGCCACCTATGCCACCAAGAAAAAACCTCATTCAAAAACCCTTGATCACCTCCATTGTATGAGACAATAGTGAGGGTTTTTTCCATTAGGGTTTTGAAAGTACATTCCGATGGCTCGATTATCATGATCCCTGAGTTGAACACGTGCCTACAATTTCCAGCTGCAGATAACTGAGTAAACATGAAAAAAGGATCAAGATTCTTGAAGAAAAGGAAGTCGGCGTCTACGAATATTAGTTTATCATATTCTACTAGCTGCCATATTCGGAGCTTGCTGTAGTTCCATTCATTGTACGTTCCTCTTTTTGCATGAGGGTTTCTTATTCTCTCGATTACTTTGATCTTCCATCCTGCTAGTTTTAGAGCATTGATGCTTTCGTGTGATATTGAGTTATCAACTAGGAGAATGAGGTCTTTTGTGGAGTTAGATAAGATGATGCTTTGTGCTAGAGCTATTGCTCCACAAACATATGATTCTGAGGAGTGAAGAACAGTTACGTAAGCCTCTCTTGGCTTTTTGTTGCTCCCCGACGAAGTATATTTTCTCCATTCTTCTTGACCTAGTATTTTCAGCCAAGGTAAATGAGTGAGCTGAAATCCTTTAAACGTACTACATAGCAAGGAGAAAAAGTAAATGAAATACTTAATTATTTGTCCCAAAAATGTGTCTTAATTTGAATCACTCTGAAGCTTTCAAAAATAATGTAAACTTTTAAATTTTGGGATCTTAAATTAAAGACTCTTGTAACATACACCAAAAATGTCTTTTGAATTTTCTGACCTTAAATATGTTATGGCACTTCTATAAGGGGTTGGTAAAATGAGAATTTTGACTTAAGAATCGCCAAATATAAAAAAGTGGCATTCTTTTGAATTTTGAAAGAATGCCATTTTTTCTATACTCTTCAGTCTTCATATCCTTTCAAGGAGAAAAAAGGAAAACTTTTTCTATACTCATATCCTATCAATATATGTTGAACTTTGACAAGTACAGGTGACCTTATTTTCTTTTAACTAAAACTCAGATTTGAAGAAGGTGACACGTTAGTTCCATTTTTGACCCTTTCTTTTCTAGGCCAATTTCTTTTCTGAATGGTACACTATTGGATTACACTCACACAGGGGATGGGGGATGTACTAAATATTATTACTAGGAGAATAACTGAATTAAATTTTGTGATTTCATTTAATCATTTTAGTAAGTTATTTACCACCATTGATTCATTTCCGTAATATCTTATTCTAGATTCGAAGCACCTGGGTTCAGATTGCGGTATAGACACTTGGATAAACGGACTTTAGTTGAGTATTCATTCCTTGCCAAACTATAAAACAAATGCAAACGAAAAAAAAAGTGTACGTTAAATTATCTTGATCACTTACAGATGCAAGTTAAACAAGTGAAATTTCTCGAATTACTATATTATTTGGTGGAATGTTGAAAAAATTCATAGCACTTAAAGATTTAAGACTTTAGTTGGCTCCACCATCTATGGACATTGATACTCTCTAAAGTGATATGTATGTCAATACCATATACACAAAATAATTATGTCTACCTAAGAATTTTAACTAGAAGATGTTGTCGAAGATCCAAACTGATCCCTTGCTGCCTTGTAAAGGCAACATAAAAAAAAATTCCAAATTGCCCCTTCTAATATTGCCTTCTAAATGAAGGATTAATGAAAGAAACATTCATTTTCTATATCTAGCAACTTTTTTCTATCAAGATTTCTAGTGCATTTATACACTGCTTATTAAAGAACATATTCCCAAACAACGCATGTGGTCAATTGTTTCAGAATATTACCGTACCATCTATATACATATATTCAAAGTACAAAAATGATATGCCTCAAATAAACAAGGAAATGCACCCATAATATAAGAAATATAATCAGTTTCCTGCATATTATTTCCACTTTCCCGTGATCTTGAAGTTGTTACATTTGCTCCTAATTAATTTATCCAAAAATAGACGAAGTTATAGCCGGCCGGATTCACTATTTATTTTTTTTATCTGACATACATTATATCCGATATACACTGGTTATACATGATTATACACATATTATACATGAATTATACTTATAATATATATTTCGACTATTTTTAGTTCAAGCGGTTGGGCTAACGGTTATTTAGGTTAATTCTTCTAACATAAGTTCTAACATTAAATTTTTGGACATACCTGATTCAGCAAATGGACTGGCAAGTTGGCAAGTTCCAACCGGCAAGAGAACTTTCTGCTTCAGTCTTCTCAAATCAGGCTTGTAAATCCATGCATTTCCTTCATACCATATTTGATCATCACACCTGAAAATCTCAAGCATAGGACTACAAGGTCCTACGAAAACAACGTATATTTCACGAGAAACATCGCGAAAACCCCATTCATTTTTTACTAAAAGATTAGCCACGACTAGGTTCACTTGTAACCTAAAAACATTGGTATCATTTGCACAAGGAACCCTAGCTAAAACCACATCCAAATCTGAATAATCGTCGAGCTCTGGCATAGGAATTTCAGGACATTGTGATGATTTCTGAAGTACATTTTCATCGATCCATTCTGGGAATAAGTCCTTCCACATAACACTTTGATTTACACGACGAAAATGAACATTGACTAGTTCTGCTTCGTCATGTAGATCTTTGACTTCAACGTTGGTTCCATACACGTTGACTAGTCCGATTTTGAACTTTGTATTCTTTGTTTCATTTTCGAGATATTTGTACCAGCTAGGTTTTGTGACATGCCTAGGGAAGATTTCTGTTGGTTGTTTCTGATTGTGTAAGGTGTGGATTATGGTTTCATGGCGTTTAGGGCTGTGTGATATACTTAGGTAAACGAAGACTATGAAAAAGGAGATTATTGAAAGGGTGAAAAGCTTTGGTTTGGAGTGGGAAGACTTGGAACCCATTTTTCAAGTTTTGATTCCTTTGAATACGTGAGGTGTATTTGTAATTAAACTTTATCACTAAATAAGGAAATTAGAAAAGTTATTTGCATTCACGAAAATTAGAGTAAAATGCAGCGAACTTTCAATTGCTCGTCTTTACATATTGTTTACCCGTAAAATAGTATAATTGAATTTATACGTATTTTCTAGACAAGTGAATTAATTCATTCATGAAATAATAAAAGAATTAAAAAAATATGTAATACTTAGCCTTGAGATGAAAATGAAATAGCAAAAACGGTAATTTCGGGAGCAAGGCTTCCGGCCTTCCGGGCACAACAATAATGAAATCAAAAAGCAAGAAGGTAAAATTGTATAAAGCTTTGAATAGATTATAGCATAAGTTTGCGAGAAAATTCGCCCCATTTACAATGATAACAGAACTCACTAATTATAGCTACATCTAGGGAACAAGGTTCTAGGATCATGCCCTTCTTTAATGTCAATTATGAGGGTCATTGACAATTGTGTAACGGCGGGTATGATTGAAAAATTCTTTGTAACATGCAATGTACTAAATATTGTAGAATATTCTCCATTAAATACTACCGGGTGGCAGACTTTTATTGCATCTTTATGAGTATCATTCTTTCCGGTAACAAATGAAACAATTGTCTTCGGTTTTAGCTATCATCTGCCTTCGGCTTCACGTGTCACTCTCTTATGCAATTACTTAGCATATCATATATATTTTACCCTATTCAGATATATCAAAACCATACAACCGCTTGTAATCAAAATGTTTTAAAGTTTTTTCGAACACTAATTAATTCTCATTGTAATGTTATCACATGTGATGTGATATATACTTCTACTTTAAATCTGGTTTCCATATTGATCTTATAGAGTCATAGCAAAGAACAGAAAAAGAATTTGGAGGCGTGCTAATGAATATATCCCATTTCATGGGTCATTAGTTGGTAGATCTTTTTAACGTGAGATGAGTTGGGTGTTAAAGTAGCATAATTAAATTAAATATGCCCAAATCGATGCATAAGAAAAAATGTGAAAATATTTTTAAAAAATACTTTTTTGGTTTGATATGTTAGATATAGCCATAATAAAGAAAAAAAATATTTTAACTAATTATTTAGCCCATCTTGACCAGCCGGTTTATTGGAGAAAATCTCACTTTATACTCATTAAGCCCAAATTATTTATCCTTTAATACTCAAGCCCAAAGGATTTACTTTTCCTACTTATACGACCTAAACTATTTTTCCACCTATCCAATCCCCTTTCCCTTTTCAATTTCTCTAAACAAGCGAGTCTTACATCCCAAATGTTCTTTTCCCCTTTCAAAAAACACCCATAACTTTAGTCTTTTTAGTGGATGATGAAAACCCAGTACAAACTCATGCATTTACCCAATATGTTTTTAGAATTTTCTATATAAATTTTAAAAGACAAGTTTCATATTATTTTACATGAGTTTCACTCCAAAATCCTCTTTCTATATTAGTATATTATTTTTTGTGTATTTATTTGTATTTCTGAGCTCATGTTGTTGTGGTTATATAATAAGCTTCCCGGATCAAAAAATTTGTGTGTCATTGAAGACCCACCATTGTTGAGCTTGAAACTCCTAAATTTGAAATTTTATTTTTAAGATTTGATGTTTAATTACAAGTGGGTGCTGTAAAATATTACTTATAATACTTTCAGGAAGTTTATAGTAAAATTTCTTCGCATTTGTAGCTGATTTGAGATGATTGAGATAGAAGTTTATAGCTGAAAATCGAAGAACATAGTCACCCAACAGTATACCGCTACAGGATACAGTATGTTGTAGGAGTCTATAGCTATATTGTAACAGTATACCGTTATAGTATATAATATACTGTAATGGTATATTATAATAATGGAAGAAGAACAAAGTTACCTAACAGTATACCGCTACGGTATATAATATATTGTAGGAGTATATAGCTATACTGCAACAATATATTATTATAGTATATAATATACTGTAATAGTATACTATAATAATATGCAATATACTACAACAATATGCTGTAATAGTATACAATATACCATAATAATATATTTCGACTGCTATTTGTTGAATTTTCTAGGTGTTATTGTCCAAAACTAAGTCATGGTTATAGTAACATTATATTGTTACGGCATACAATATAATATAACATTATACTGTAATAAATAAGTCATTTTTTAATTTCTTTTAATTTTTCCAACTATGTCCTTGCAAATATTTTCTTAAATGAATTTTTTTATGGAGTCCCATGAAAATAATATTCATTATATAAATATATGTTGGAAGACATAAAATAGTAATATAGTTATTTGGTATATTTATATGCAGTTTTGGTATACTATTGTGACAAGTATTTTACAATAATATTAAATACTAATATGTGATTTTATTATATTAATATACCATTTTTTTATAATGATATATAATTTTAAATCCTATGTGCTAAAAATATTTACAATGATACATACATTTTTAAAAAATGAAAATGCAATGAAAAACAAAAAGAGAAGAGAAAACAAGTATAATGTATAAGTTGTTTTAATAATTGATTTAAAGAAGAAAAAACAAAGAAAAAGAAAGACAAATAGTATATTATACTATCGGTTATATTAAAGAAGGTGAATAAATATTAAATATATCAGTTATCTTTTATTATTATATAAAAAAAGAATAAAGAAAAGGAGCAAAAAAGTGAATGTAATTAGATTATGTAGAAACAAAGTAAAATAAAAAAAGGAGCTAAATTAGAAAAGAAAGAAGAAATATAAACAATGAACAAAAGGAAAGGAAAAAAGCGAAAAAATAAAATAAAAAAGGAGCCAAAATTGTGTATGGAATCAGATTATTTGAAAATAATAAAATAAAAAACAATATGATTTTTAAAAAAAAGAACAGAAAAGGAGTAAAAAGGAAAAAATAAAGAAAACGGAGAAAACAGAAAAGGATAAAAAATAGCCAATTACCCACAAAAGCTACAATGGGTAGGAAAAGTAACTAGTTTAATGGGTAAAAAAATAAATAGGTAGACAAAGATAATTAGTTTGATTTTTATGGGTAAAGCTATAAAACTCCCGGTTTATTGTCCATTTTGATAAGCCAAAACTCAATCCAACCTATCCATTTGACTCTGATCCCTTACTTGGAGGCACCCAAATCCATTTCTCACTGTCAAATAATTTATAAGGCCAGATGTCATTAGACCTAATATAAATTCATCATACATTCAAGAGATAAAAAAGTAGCATAAACTGTTATCAGTTTGGACAATAGGGCCACAAAAAGGCGCATTATTTCGTATGGGATTTTTTCGTTCTTATACACTATTTGAAACTTTATTACTAAAAATGTCCACGTTTAGTTATTTACCCGATCTAAACAAGTGTTATCTACAAAATATATACATTTATTTAAACTAGAATCCTTTCTGCAGTAGCCTTCTTCTTTTAGACGCGAGATTTAGGATCGCGTAGGTTTCTTCAGAGATTTTACTGACGCAATCATCGCTCATTAATCAAGCCAATGTATTTGTAGAATCCTGCTATTACGCCAATTTCTCTGATTATCATCGCACCATAATCAAGTTCTGTTCTCTGGTTTTCTCTGTTTCCTCTGGTTTTCCATAAGCGAAGTTTTTGAAAAAAATAATTGCAAACAGTTATCTACAATTGTATTGAATTTCGCTACATAATGTCAAAATTAGCGATTATGCTTCATCTAAATGGTCACTGGGATAGCATTGGGAGATACAAAAATTTTAATGTTGATGGAATTGTAGTCAACGAGGATTCAAATTATAGTCGATTGAATTCTGTAATTGCAGAGCATCTAATGATCGATACCTCCACAAAAATCATCTAAATCAAATACACTATCAATGAACGTTGTCCTCCAATGAAAATTCGGAATAATATGGGAGTTCGAGTATACATGGAGACGAAATAGGAAAACAAAAGTTTATGAATGTATTCGCTGTGTATAACATTGCGTGATTTCGATTTGGAATGCAGTATCTCTAATTCGAGCACAATTGCAGGTTTTTGCTCTGTTTTTTCAGTGGTGATGTTTTGTCATTTTCATGTGTTCTACAATTTTTCTACAACATATCTACAATGATACTACATAACAAATGTATTTCAACTGTTATGTTTATTGAAGTATTCAATTTCGCGTGTTCTACAATTTTACAATAACCTATCTACAATGTAGGTCTGAATTGTAGATACTTTTAATTGAGTGTAGGTTCATCTGATTATCTTACGTCTAACATGGTTCAATTGTCAAGCAATTATAATAAAATTGGAGAAGTATCAGGAATAATGAAGTTGATTGATAGGCCAACATCTCCGGCGATTGTGGAATATGAAAGTATCATCATAACAAAACATACACCAAATGTTGTTGAAGTAGGCCAAGTCTACAAAGACAAGCAAATAATTGTCAGTGCAATGAAGTACTATTCTGTCATGAATAAGTTTCAATTTAGGGTGAAAATGTCTAGCGCAAGAAGGTAGGAACAGTTCAATTGTCAAATTCATATTTTCGTTTAATTTGTAGTTTTTTTGCATTTTTTTTTGTATAATTTGTAGATTCTTTGTATATAAATTTTATATAATTTGTAATTTTTTTGTATATAAATTGTTTAATATAAGATTTTTATGCTTAAGCAGTCTCTTATTTTGTAGCTACATTTTTCATCATATCTTTTAAATTATTTTTATTTTGTAGCTACTGCCTCGTATGTGTATGGGGACAATTGTACATGGCATTTCAAGTCCACCAGCATAAAAAAATCAGCATTGTTCAAGGTTCGAAAATTCAACAGTTTGCACACATGCTCTTTGATGCACAATATATACATACAACGCAAACCTACTGCCATGATAGTTGGTAGTATGGTTATATCAAAATATGCGGATCCTAAGATAATATACACACCAAAAGACATACAAACTGATATGTTANAATGGTCACTGGGATAGCATTGGGAGATACAAAGATTTTAATGTTGATGGAATTGTAGTCAACGAGGATTCAAATTATAGTCGATTGAATTCTGTAATTGCAGAGCATCTAATGATCGATACCTCCACAAAAATCATCTAAATCAAATACACTATCAATGAACGTTGTCCTCCAATGAAAATTCGGAATAATATGGGAGTTCGAGTATACATGGAGACGAAATAGGAAAACAAAAGTTTATGAATGTATTCGCTGTGTATAACATTGCGTGATTTCGATTTGGAATGCAGTATCTCTAATTCGAGCACAATTGCAGGTTTTTGCTCTGTTTTTTCAGTGGTGATGTTTTGTCATTTTCATGTGTTCTACAATTTTTCTACAACATATCTACAATGATACTACATAACAAATGTATTTCAACTGTTATGTTTATTGAAGTATTCAATTTCGCGTGTTCTACAATTTTACAACAACCTATCTACAATGTAGGTCTGAATTGTAGATACTTTTAATTGAGTGTAGGTTCATCTGATTATCTTACGTCTAACATGGTTCAATTGTCAAGCAATTATAATAAAATTGGAGAAGTATCAGGAATAATGAAGTTGATTGATAGGCCAACATCTCCGGCGATTGTGGAATATGAAAGTATCATCATAACAAAACATACACCAAATGTTGTTGAAGTAGGCCAAGTCTACAAAGACAAGCAAATAATTGTCAGTGCAATGAAGTACTATTCTGTCATGAATAAGTTTCAATTTAGGGTGAAAATGTCTAGCGCAAGAAGGTAGGAACAGTTCAATTGTCAAATTCATATTTTCGTTTAATTTGTAGTTTTTTTGCATTTTTTTTTGTATAATTTGTAGATTCTTTGTATATAAATTTTATATAATTTGTAATTTTTTTGTATATAAATTGTTTAATATAAGATTTTTGTGCTTAAGCAGTCTCTTATTTTGTAGCTACATTTTTCATCATATCTTTTAAATTATTTTTATTTTGTAGCTACTGCCTCGTATGTGTATGGGGACAATTGTACATGGCATTTCAAGTCCACCAGCATAAAAAAATCAGCATTGTTCAAGGTTCGAAAATTCAACAGTTTGCACACATGCTCTTTGATGCACAATACATACATACAACGCAAACCTACTGCCATGGTAGTTGGTAGTATGGTTATATCAAAATATGCGAATCCTAAGATAATATACACACCAAAAGACATACAAACTGATATGTTGTCGGAACATGGTGTGAACTTAACATACATGCAAGCTTGGAGAGCAAAGGAAAAGGCTTTGTAATTTTTGAGAGGCCATCTTGCTGATTCCTACAGTCGCTAGCCAAGTTATTTGTAATTCTTGTACGCATTTGTTGCACTTAGTACGTCCATTAAGGGTTAGAAGTATTGTAGGCCAGTTGTAGTAGTTGATGGCACCTTCTTGAAGTCGGCATATAGGGGAATAATATTAACAGCTAGCACAATGAATGCAGCAGGTATTGTAGATTATTGCAGAAATATTGTTATAAAGTTGTTTTTCAGTATGTATTTTTTATACTCTCAAGTTTTATTACAGGAATTGAATTTCTTTTTGCCACCTGTGTGATAGGTAGCATATTACCACTGGCATACGCTGTTGTTGATTCAGAAAATGATGCATCATGGATGTGATTTTTTGAGCAATTCAAACATGCGTATGGTGAAAAACCAAATATGTGTGTTGTTTCACACCGGAATGAGAGTATCTTGAAGGCA
>AWOL01S0036291.1:0-10934 GCA_000715115.1 Nicotiana otophora | reverse complement strand
TTTTGGAGTGAATCGGGACACTTAGTCCCAATGTTGGAAGCTTAAGTTGAAAGAGTTAACAAGAGTTTGGCTTTCGTGTAGACAACTGTGTAATGGAGTTTGGACGGTTCTAATAGCTTCGTATGGTTATTTTGGAGTTAGGCATATGTTTGGATATTGATTCGAAAGTCTGTAGGTTTGCTTGGGGATTTTTGGCGAAAGTTGGAAAGTTTAAGGATTGGAAGTTTGAGAGGTTTGACCGGGCGTAGAATTTTTTGGTAGCGGGTTTGGATTTTTGTTCCTTGAGTTGGAATATATCTGTTGTCTCATTTGGGACTAGTGTGAAAAATTTAAGGCCATTCGAAGTTTATTTGATGCGGTTCGGCAACATATTTAGAAGTTGGAAGTTCATTTATTTCATTACGCTTGAATTGGAGTGTGATTCATGATTTTGATGTTGTTTGATGTGATTTGAGGATTTGACTATGTTTATATCATGTTTTAGGATATTTTGGTATGTTTGGATGGTGTCCTGAGGGCATTAGGTGCGATTCAGATTGAAATTTGGACTTAAGGAAATGTTGATGGCTTCAAGTTTGCTGTAAGCGCACCTACGAGGTGCTGGCAACAGGTGTGGCAACTTGTGTGCTTCTGCGAGGTCGGTTTGGTTAAGGAGAGGTTTCAGATATAAAGGGGTTCCTATATAAGCGGATGCGCTTCTGCGCATGAAGGTCTGCAAGAGTGCGGTTTTGCTGGACGNTGACTTCCATATGTGGTGGCCAGTATGATCCTTGAAGGATTTGGATAAATACAACTCGAAAGTGTTACATGAAAATCTAGCTGAGGAAGGGAATAACTTTGGGAAGAGAATATACTTGGGAGGAAGAGAAGTGATGTGAGAACTTCTGGGTTTCTGTGGAACAAAGTGATCAGTTTTCGTGAGGTTTATTTTTTCTCTTAAAGACACTATCTCTTTCCGCTGCTACTGGAAGAAATGGAAAAGAGAAGTACCCGGCGGACAAATATCGTACTACAAGCCTGCTAACTTTTGCTCTAAGGCTTTGATGAGTTCTGCATGCTGAGAAGGCTTCTCTACAGCCTATTCAATGTTTTTCTCAATATTTTTCCACTTTGCTAAGCATTTTATTGTGAGTGTGTGCAATATTTTTAAAAGTGCTATCTACGTTGTTCAAGATTCTATTTTGAGAAATAGAATTTTTGAACTGCCAATTTATTGCTGATTCAATATAACTAGATGGTGGTTTTTATCCTGAGGGGAAAACAACATCCATTTGGGGGATCTTGGGTGCATGATCTGCACCATCTTTACTAAAATGTTCAAGAGGTGGAAGATCATGGGTATTGTAATTACGCGGCCGGTCTTTTTATATATTGTAGCCATATTATCCTATTTATTCTCTATTCTATGTTTATTTGTGGTTATGTGACTTTCGGGGTGGTTGGATTTGTTTCGGGGAAGTTTTGGAGTGAATCGGGACACTTAGTCCCAATGTTGGAAGCTTAAGTTGAAAGAGTTAACAAGAGTTTGGCTTTCATGTAGACAACTGTGTAATGGAGTTTTGATGGTTCTAATAGCTTCGTATGGTTATTTTGGACTTAGGCATATGTTTGGATATTGATTCGAAAGTCTGTAGGTTTGCTTGGGGATTTTTGGCGAAAGTTGGAATATTGAAGGATTGGAAGTATAGAGGTTTGACCGAGCGTAGAAGATTTTGGTAGCGAGTTTGGATTTTGGTTCCTTGAGTTGGAATATGTCTGTTGTCTCATTTGGGACTAGTGTGAAAAATTTAAGGCCATTCGAAGTTTATTTGATGCGGTTCGGCAACATATTTAGAAGTTGGAAGTTCATTTATTTCATTACGCTTGAATTGGAGTGTGATTCATGATTTTGATGTTGTTTGATGTGATTTGAGGATTTGACTATGTTTATATCATGTTTTAGGATATTTTGGTATGTTTGGATGGTGTCCTGAGGGCATTAGGTGCGATTCAGATTGAAATTTGGACTTAAGGAAATGTTGATGGCTTCAAGTTTGCTGTAAGCGCACCTACGAGGTGCTGGCAACAGGTGTGGCAACTTGTGTGCTTCTGCGAGGTCGGTTTGGTTAAGGAGAGGTTTCAGATATAAAGGGGTTCCTATATAAGCGGATGCGCTTCTGCGCATGAAGGTCTGCAAGAGTGCGGTTTTGCTGGACGCGGGAAAGGTGCAGGTGCCAGGTAGGTTCCACATCTGCAAGACCATAGATTCGGTCAGTTGAGGGCAGAAGCGAGAATGGGTGTATTTTTGGGAATCCGTAAGTGTGAAACAAGTACCACAGAACAGGTCCCACATGTGCGTTAATGTGGCCGCAAGTGCGTAAGGTCGGGGACTTAAGTGAAGCTCGCAAGTGCGAGATTTTGACCACAGAAGCGGTGATTTTGATCGTAGATGCAATTTCACTGACAGATCTTACTTGTGGAAGGGTTTGGCATTTTTCTCGTTTTTGGAGTTGTAGAGTTCAGATAAGTGCAATATTTGGAGTACTTTTCAACATAATCGAAGAGGTAAGTGAAGATTCATCATTTTTATTGATAAATATTGATTATTACACCTACTTTATGTGATTTTAAAGTGAAATTTGGGGGTTTTAGACTATGTTGTTGGAGAGTGAGATGTGATGACTTGAGGGTGAATTTGTGGTTGGAATTTAATAATTTAGGTATGGTTGGACTCGTAACTGAAAAGGTATTCAGAATTTGTGAATTTTGTCGGGTTCCTAGGTGCAACCTGGGGTTGACTTTTTGGTTTTTGTTAAAGATCTTAGCTTTATATATGGAATAAATTCCCATAAAATGTATTGATTATATTAAGTTGGTTTTACTAGATTGTGGTCTTTGTAGGCCGATTCGCGAGGCAAGGCTTGTTGGAGTATTGACTTACGCGTTTTGAGGTATGTAACATTTCTAAACTTGGAATTGAGGGTATTTGTCCTTGGGAAACATGTTATTTGTGTTGCGTTAGGGTGACGCATATGTTAGGTGACTAGCGTGTGGGCGTGAACTATGTTAATCATAAACCGGGTTAATATTTTTATTGTGTCGCTTTCGAGTCGTGTGTTATCTGCGCAATTGAGTTTTGATTCATGTTAGAAATCATGTTTAGGTTATGTGCTTATTCAATTGAGACCTAATGATGCTATTTATGTTGTTTAAGTTATATGCGTTAACAGTAATTTTACACTCAGTCATGGTTCTTCGTTTGCATATCATATCTCAATCTATGTTTATCATTCATTGTTACATCGCATGTTATCATTGTTGGGATGAGTGGTGTGAGATTGTGATCCCTTGATACTTGAGAGATTTATGATTGAGGTGGGCCTTAGGGTCGTGTTGAGAGTGTTATTGTTGATCGGGTTGTACGCCGCAGCAGGGCATATTGGCTTTATTACTATTATTATTATATGGATTGGGCTCCATGGCGCATCAGGCCTGGCTTTGATTAGCGCTTGGGCAGGATCCACCCATGCGGAGTCTGACATATCAATAGTTAGCGCAAGCACAATGATATGTACATGTGCATTGGTGAGCGACATTGATTCCATACACCTGTACAGTAATGAGTGATTGCATGCGTATGATGAGTAAGCATTTGAGACAGGCAGATTGAGTATTTTTAGTGTGAGAGTACTTGGGAATATCACTATGAAATCATTCATTTGACATGCGTATTTGACATGTAGGCATAAAGATGTACCATTCCTCATGCTAGTTGTAACTGACTTGTTCCTATCAGTTTTGGGCTTCAATTGTTGAAGTTGAAATCATGTCTAAATTTCTGTAATATGAACGAGTCGACTATCTTAATTCCTTTGAGTTATTTATTGTTATTGTCATTATTATACTTGTGTTGTCATTACATTGGTAGCTGATTGTCATTTTTTGAGCTCGTGACTGCTTTCAGCCCAAGGTTAGTTCTGTTACTTGTTGAGTACATGGGGTCAATTGTACTCATACTACACTCTACACTTCATGTGAAGATCCAGGTGCATCAGCACGTAGTGATCGCTAGATCCGTGCTAGTACCTGCTTTGAGACTTAAAGGGTGCTATGACGTCAGCATGCCTTGACTCTCTTTTCCTTTATTTTCTTCAGTACTATTCTATTACTCAGACAGTTCTACTAGGGATTAGTTTATGTTTGATACTCAGTAGTGCACATGTACTCATTGAAACCAGATTTTGGGATGGTTGTAGAAATTTTTCAATTATTTTTATCAGATAGTTATGATATATTCAAATGATTATCATATTATGAGATTGTTGGCTTGCTGCCAAGTAGTTTTAGTCACCATCGAGACTTTAGTGGGTGTTAGATCGTGACAACATAGCATCAGAGAACTAGGTTTCTTAGGTCTCACGAGTCATGAGTAGGTTTAGTAGAGTCACAAAGAATTATGTACTTATCGTTTAAAGTCTACCGAACTACTAGGAAACTTCACTTTCTTGCATTTACCCGCTCAATGCGATTGTATGTTTCTCCTCCCAATTTCCTACTGTTCTCGATAACTAGCACGGTATGGTTGGTGTAGATAGGGTTGCTTCCATACCCATGAATAATTACCTCTTGATGATTCCTATCAAACTTTACAACCTATCACAGAGTAGAAGCGTCCGCCCCATCAAGGTGTATCGATGATCGTACCGATAACAAGTTGTAGGTGGCGGATATGTATAGCACTTGGAATTCGACATCAAACCAGGTCGCGCCCATCTGAAGATCAAGATTGATTTCCCCAATACTGGCTATCTGATATCCATCAAACACTTTCACATTAATTCTTCCCATTGGTTTCTTATGCAGGCCTTTTCAAGTCTTTTCAAAGTAGTCAATCAACATATGTTCAGGCACGAACCTCCATCTATCAGGTCACTGGCAATGAACTTGTCTTCAAATTGCACAGTGATAAGCAACGCTTTGTTGTGACTCAACCCTTCCGGCGGTAGCTCACTTCGTGGAAAGTAATTTTGTGACTCTTCAGTACCTGTCCTACCATGTTAGCCATCTCCCCACTAGTGATACTGGTAGGTACATAAGCTTCACTTAATACTTTAACCAAGGCATTTTTGTGTCACGCCCCGACCTCGGGGAGCGCGACCAGAGCCATCTCCCCACTAGTGATACTGGTAGGTACATAAGCTTCACTTAATCTTTAATCAAGGCATTTTTGTGTCACGCCCCGACCTCGGGGAGCGCGACCAGCTCTCAACCAAGATAACCCGTCCAAACAAGCATGTACAATGCCTTCTACCCGAACATACTCATGTGTAAAGAGAATATATATTCTCATTAATTAGACTGAGAAGATCATGGGAACAACACCAAATTAATTACCAATAATTACGCCATTTATAAATCTCCAAAATAATACATTACACATTCATAGTTTAGGAGTGGAACGCTTGATACAATTACAACATTACTAGTTTGACTTCCCCATAACCAAGGTACAACTCGCACTATGTCTCCGGAGCCTCTAATAGATACAAAATTAGTAGCGTGATAGTGCAGGAAATAAGGCTCCGACTATACCTCAAAACAATATACATATAGGATAGGAGATACAAGACCCCGAAATGAAGGGGGGGATCACAAAGTCAGTTGAGGAGAGGGTGTACTGCTATCACTGATCAATACCACCTGTTGTGGAACCACCTGCATCCATTAAAGATGCAGCGCCCCCAGCAGATGGGACATTAGTACATATAGAATAGTACTAGTATGTAAAACTAAACACACTCTCAATAGAACGAGTAATAGTAAAATGAGAACTAAACATGAAAACAACGATAGCCTTAAACAATATTAAAGTGCCAACTTAAGAGAAAGATAAATTTCAGGTAAGTTTCAATATTTTGAAGCTGCGAGATCTTTAGTACCAATACACTACCTTGCTTTTATCACGGAGTTTGATCTCAGCTTGATCAAGTAAGATGTCTCACCTCGAGACATCCAATTACAACACCACCATGTGCACGACATGGCGTCCGATCTACGCTCGATCGGCTAAGCCGTCTCACCACAATTTTCTTTGGGTCGACATCATATCAAATCTCGCTAGCAATAATCTCATCCCATTTAAGGAGAAATATTTCAACAAATCAATCTCATCCCATATAAGGGGAAAACAGTCTCATCAAATCAACACGGGGATATACCCCTCAATCACTCCTACACTAACATGTGTAGTTTCAGGGTTAGGTTATTTTGACCTACGCTTCCTCGGTGACTAAACGTTACTCTCAAAGCATTTATTATTTAAATGATTTATAAGTCACTTCATAATATTTCACACATCTTCCCATTTCATTGGCACTAGTGGCCACAATTGTAATATCATTCTCGGCACGTCGACCATATTTCATATTTCATACTCACCTCTAACATTTAAGCGTTACCATGGATTATCATCAATAAGTGAATTTCAAATCAAGACTTTGAGTACACATATGAGCAAACAAAGGTCTTAAAGACATTGAGCTTCTCTTCCACAATTAGGTATACTAACTTGAAATTGAAAAATGATTTTAAATCACAACACCTTTTGTACATTGATCATACTAGATTACGTTCTCGGAGGGAATAATGATATGATAGGAACAGTTTGAACACATTTTGAGTGCATACATATTTCAACACAAGACTTATTTTAGAATAATGAATTTTTTTAGGAAGTACTCAGAATATGAGAAATAAAAAATTGAGCCAACCATAATCGCAACTTACGAGGATATCATGGAAATCGATTCTACAAAGGAGTTTAGCCGACATACCTCACTTGTGCTTCCTTACATTACTAAAATGATCCAGAAATACTTGCGACTTCAATCTACAAGAAACATGACAAATTTAAACCATAATTAGGAACATATTCAAGGTGTCAGCTCATTTGAGCATTTTATCAAGCACTAGGTGTGCATTAAAGTTTCAAGGTTCTCCTGTGGTGGATTCCTCAATCCCACAACCCAATGTTTACCTGTTTGAGCTCAATAAACTTACCACCAACCTTGATGGTACATGCATGCATAAATAATACTCAAGAATCACGCTTATCATTACTACTATTAGTCCAATCCCGAAATTAAGGACTAGAGAGTTGAACCTTACCTATTGGATGAAGACCTTGCAATTTTTACTTGTTGAATTTCAAATCTTGAGCAAGGGTGGATGAACAAAGCACTTAGGGCTTCCTCCTCTCTCTCTCTAAATCACTCCCCTCGCTCAAAAATTGAATATCGTTGCCTTCTAAATGAGACCGAATGGCTTTTAATCAAATGCTGTAAGTGCACCTAGATTGGGTTTGAAACTTACGCAACGTGACAACACAATCCCTATAAACCCGCGCTGCCAAAATAGACTAACCAACTGGAGTAGATACAAATAACGGCTCATGAAGATGTTCCGGTTCTATCCCAAATTCCATAGCAACATAAAGAGTAACATATGACAAAGTTGAACTGGGGTCAATAAGAGCATACACATTATGAGATTGGACCGTCAATATACCTGTAGCAACATCTAGAGAAGCCTTCAAATTCTGACGACCCCTCATACCATAGAAACGGTCGGATCCTCCCAAACTCTGTGCTGCACCCCTACCTGTACCATGCCCTACGAGTGTTGGAGTGCCTCGAGCTAGCGGAGGTGTTATGGATGTAGTAGCTGTAGAACTGGCTGGCTGTGCTGGGCCCCTACCTACACCTTGGCGGGACGAATGAAAATCCCTCTGAATGTGACCCTTAAATCCACATGCGTAGTATATGGGTAAGTCTATGTAGCATATTTCTAGGTGCATCTTTCCACACTTATGGCATGGGGGCCTCCGCTGCTGCTGGAATCTACCACTATGATGACCCTAGTGATAGGAGGCCCTATTGCCCTAATTGGGCCTGAAACGACTCCACTACTGCTACTGACTGGGCCCTGCTGGTGGTGCACTAGCCGAAGACTGAGAAAAATACTGAGATGGCCCTGACAACCCTCCCTTGAATGTTGACCTTCCACCACAAAGAAAACCACCAAAGTTGCCCGTAGACCGGGCCTTATTGCTATCCTCTCGCTCCATTCTATTCTTCAATTTGTGGGTCTTTGTGGCTTGAGCGAATGCCATTATCTTACCATAGTTCATATCAGAATTCAACGCAGTTTTAGCTGCCTCATTAATTACCAAGGGACTAAGGCCCTGCATAAACCGATGCACTCTATCTTCCATAGTGGGCAACATGTAAATTGCATACTTGGACAGGTACGTGAATCTCATATGGTAATCCCACACACTCAGGCTACCTTGCCTCAGGTCTCAAACTCAGTAGCACAGGCTGCCTTAGTCTCAGCAGGCAAAACATGATCAATGAAGGCATTGACAAACTCACCCCACTTCACTGAAGGGCTCCCTTCTTCACGGAACTCCTCCCACAGTTCAAACCAAGAATATGCCACCTCTTTAGGCGGTAGAAAGCCAATTCAACTGCCTCTGCCTCAGTAGAACGCATAAGTTGGAGAGTTTTGTGCATCTTATCAATAAAGTCTTAGGGGTCCTCCTCTGGGTTAGTTCCCGTGCATAGGAGGATCCAACTTGAGAAACCTGTTCACCCTGGAACTAGCAGAATCCCCTGGCTGATTGGAAGAAGTGGGTGCAATATTTGATCTCTGGGCGTGGGAAGCCACTCTCTAAGCCAACATCTGTATGGCTCCCCTAAGATCAACATTAGAAACGCCAGAATCAAAAACTGGAATTGAAGGTGGAACTGGTATATCAGTTGGAGGGACCTTTGAACCCTCAGTAGGTGTAGGGACAGGCGTGGTCTGATAAGTTGTTGTAGAATCAGGCAGCGTAGTAACTGGAGGAATATTCTCACTCCTTGGGTGCTCACCCGCATCATTAAATATAGAATCAACTGCCACTCCTTGGGTGATATTGGTTCTTTGGCCAGTTCTTGCGTTCTTCTTAGGTGCCATATAATGAAAGTTAGAGCAAAGCACGAGTTAAAGAAGCAACAATCTTACAATCAGCTTTATCGCACGATCGAGAACATGATAGACGGGTATTATTCCTAAATGCCCATGTAGCATCCTAATTATAGATGTGGTCGGCAACACACCGATAATAAGGACTCCACTAGACACGGCTCCGAGACATCCTAGGACACTTTAAAACCATAGACTCTGATACCATGTTTGGCACGCCCCAAAATTGGGGAGCACGACTGGCACTCAACCAGTTGAACCCGCCCAAGTCTACAATACCAATTAGCTAATAAGGTGATCATGTCTACAATACCAATTCATTACCAATAGTTTCATTATTTTAAAGTCTCAAATTGCACACACTTTGTTCATAGTCTGAAATGGAACAATTAATACAACCACAACAATTAATACATGACTCCGAAATGAAGTGGGGCTCACCAAGTTAGTTGGGAAGAGGGTGTACCGCTGTCACTGATCAATTTCTCCTGTTGTGGAACCACCTGCATAAAGATGCAGCGCCCCCAGCAAAAGGGACGTTAGTATCGTCGAATAGCACTAGTATATATAATTGAACACCTTCTCAATAGAATGAATAATATTATGAAGAGGAACAATCATAAAATCAATGGAAGCCTCGAACAATACAAAAACATCAAGTTAGAACCCCATACATTTTCAAGTAAATTTCCATATTTTTAAGTTGGAGATCCTTAGTACCGATGTATCATCATTCACAATACTATTATTCACAATACCAATACCACCGTACTTTTAGCATGGAGTCCGATCATGCCCCGATCGGCTAGGCCACCTCATTAGCGATATCAACCACAATTACTCTCAATACCAATACCACCATACCTTTAGCACGGAGTCCGATCATGACCCGATCGGCTAGGGCATCTCATTAGAGACATCAACCATAATCATAATTTCCAATACAATTACCACCATGTGTGCGGTATGGCGCCCGATCACGACCCGATCGGCTAGGCCATCTCATTCGAGACATCAACCTTATTATATCAGTCATTTCATTTCATACTTCTTTCACGTCTTTTCATTATAATTAGAGCTTGGGCAGGATCCGCCTCTCAGGAGTCTGACATGCCAGTAGTGGGCGCAGGCATATTGTTTTATATACGTGCTTGATGATGGGCAGTTATGCCAGCACCCGTACAATGCTAAGTGTGATTATTCTTGATGGGCCCATAGTGATATTATTGATTTGACATGTATATTTGACATGTACTTTCCTCATGCTAGCGGGTAAATTAAATCTTTTATCTGTGTTAGACTTTAACGGTTATATTCGGAAAGTATGCGTAAATTCCTGATATATGAACGAGTTGAACATGATATTATTGAGCTACATGCATACACTATTTTTCATTTTTATCATGATTTGTTATTAGTTAGTAATATTGGTATTTGAATGTTTCTTCTTAGCTCGTCACTACTTTAAGACCAAGGTTAGTTTTGTTACTTATTGCATGGTGTTGGTTGTACTGATACTACACTCTGCACTACGTGTGCAGATCTAGGTACTTCCGGACGAGGTGATCTCTAAAGTTCTTGTAACGACCTGATTAGTTATTTTGAGTATTATAGCCATGCTCCCCTATTTATTGTCTCTTACTTTTTTCATTTTTGGTTACGTGACTTGTCGAGGTGGTTGGTTTGGTTTCGGGTGAGTTTCGGAATGAATTGGGACACTTAGTCCCAAAGTTGGAAGCTTAATTTGAAAGAGTTGATTGGAGATTGACTTTTGTATTAACAACGCTGGAATAGTGTTTTGATGGTTCTCATAGCTTCGTATATTGATTTTGGACTTAAGCATATATCCGAATGTGAATGTGGATGCCCGTAGGTTGTTCTGACTTGAATTGGCGAAAGTTAGAAAGTTGAAGGTTTGGAAGGTTGAC
>AWOL01S0036289.1:30799-52450 GCA_000715115.1 Nicotiana otophora | reverse complement strand
AGTCACTCGGTACCGTATAAGGCCAATCCAGCCTTGAGGTAATTTATCCCCAAATGTAAATGAGATAGACAAGATCCATGTCCGGGAAAAATTCATCACAATATAAAAGAAATAAGGCTAGTCCATGCCCTGGGAGGTCAATCTGGAATATATAATCACCTACCCTCACTGGGGTGTGTACAGACTCCGGAGAGGCTCCTTCAGCCCAATTGTGATATAAAGTCGATCTAGCTTACTACAGGCGGGCAATCCCGATCCGTATAATAATAAAGCCTATAAGGCCTGCTGCAGGCGGGCAGCCCTGATCCATATGATAGTAAAGCCTATAAGGCCTGCTGCAGGCGGGCAGCCCTGATTCATATGATAGTAAAGCCTATAAGGCCTGCTGCAGGCGGACAACCCTAATCCATATAATAATAAAGCCTATAATGTCTGTTGCAGGCGGACAACNCAGTCACTCGGTACCGTATAAGGCCAATCCAGCCTTGAGGTAATTTATCCCCAAATGTAAATGATATAGACAAGATCCATGTCCGGGAAAAATTCATCACAATATAAAAGAAATAAGGCTAGTCCATGCCCTAGGAGGTCAATCTGGAATATATAATCACCTACCCTCACTGGGGTGTGTACAGACTCCGGAGAGGCTCCTTCAGCCCAAGTGTGATATAAAGTCGATCTAGCTTACTACAGGCGGGCAATCCCGATCCGTATAATAATAAAGCCTATAAGGCCTGTTGCAGGCGGGCAGCCCTGATCCATATGATAGTAAAGCCTATAAGGCCTGCTGCAGGCGGGCAACCCTAATCCATATAATAATAAAGCCTATAATGTCTGTTGCAGGCGGGCAATCCCGATCCATATAATAATAAAGCCTATAATGCCTGCTGCAGACGGGTAACCCCGATCCATATAATAATAAAGCCTATAATGCCTGCTGCAGACGGGTAACCCCGATCCATATGATATTAAAGCCTACAGGGCATGCTGTAGGTGGGAAGCCCCGATCCATATAATAATAAAGCCTATAAGGCCTGCTGCAGGCGGGCAACCCCGATCAATATAATAATAAAGCATATAAGGCTTGCTGCTGTAACGACCCGGCCAGTCGTTTTGAATATTACAGCCCCGTTCCCCCATTTAATGTTCACTATATTCTTGATAGTTGTTGTATGACTTACCAGATTAGTTGGTTCGGGTCCGGAAGTATTTCGGAGTGAAATGAGACACTTAGTCTCATAATTAAAAATTTAAGTTGGGAACGTTTACCAGATGTCGACTTATGTGTAAACGACCTCGTATTTAAATTCTAGTGATTCCAATAGCTCCGTATGGTGATTTTGGATTTAGGAGCGTGTCCGAAAAATTATTTGGAGGTCCGTAGTGGAATTAGGCTTGAAATGTCAAAAATTGAATTTTTGGGAAGATTGACCGGGGGTTGACTTTTTGATATTGAGGTCAGAATCGGATGCTGGAAATGGGAATATCTTCATTATGTCATTTATGACATGTGTGCAAAATTTGATGTCAATCAGACTTGATTTGATAAGTTTCGACGTTGTTTGTAGAATTTGAAAATTTCAAAGTTCATTAGGCTTGAATTGGAGTATGATTTGTGATTTTGACGTTGTTTGATGTAATTTGAGGCCTCGAGTAGGTCTGTATTATGTTATGGGACTTGTTGGTATATTTGGTTGAGGTTCCAGGGGCCTCGCGTGAGTTTCGGACGAGGATCAGATCAATTTCGTTGCATATTGCATTGTTGAAGGCTGCTGGTTCTGGTGTTTTTGCACCTGCAGAAATGGGCTCACAGGTGCGATGGTCGCAGGTGCGACAAGGCATTCACAGGAGCGAAGGCCGCAGAAGCGGAAGCCAGGGGGCATATGCGCATGCGCAGAAGCGGCCAATGCACACAGAAGCGCGACCGCTGATGCGGTCCTAGGCATCGCAGAAGCGAAATGGCTGGCCAAGCTGTTCTCGCAAAAGAGAGATTTTTCCCGCAGAAGCGAAGGACGCAGATGCGACCTCTTGTCCGCATATGCAGATTGACTGGACAAAACACTTTAACTTTGAGGGTTCGTGATTTTTCACCCATTTTCGGATTTGGGAGCTTGGTTTGGGCGATTTTGGAGAGGAACTTTTTCACACAACTTGCAGTAAGTATCCTTGACTCTTTTATGAATTTATTCCATGAATTAGTATTCGTTTGCGACGTTAGATTATTGATTTTTCGAGAGAAATCAGAGGAACTTTCTATATGCGCATGCGCAGAAGCGGCTAATGCTCGCAGAAGCGCGACCGCAGATGCGGTCCTAGGCATTGCAGAAGCGGTCATGGCTGGCCAAGCTATTCTCGCAGAAGCAAGATTTTTCCCGCAGAAGCGAAGGTCGCAGATGCGACCTCTTGTACGCAGATGCGGATTGACTGAACAGAACCATTTAAGTTCGAGGGTTCGTGATTTTTCACCCATTTTCGGATTTTGGAGCTCGGTTTGGGCGATTTTTAAGAGGAAATGTTCCACACAACTTGGGTTAAGTGGCCTTTATTCCCTTATGATTATATTCCATGAATTAGTTTTCATTTTCGGCGTTAGATTATTGAGTTTTCGAGAGAAATCGGAGGAGTTTTCTATAATTTCATAAAATGAATTTTCGAGATTTGAACACCGATTCAGAGTCGGATTTGCGTGAAATTAGTATGGTTGAACTTGTAATTGGATGGGTTGTCGAAGTTTTTGAGTTTTGTCGGATTTTGATATGTGGGCGCCACAGGCAATGTTTTTGGAGTGTAATTTCAGATTTTGTGAGAAAATATTAGTATTTGGATATGGAATTAATTCCTATAATTGTGTGGAGTGAATCAAATTTATTGTGGCTAGATTCGAGCAGTTCAGAAGTTGATACGCATAGAATGGAATTTTTGGAGCATTTTTTATCTTGCTCGGAATTGGATTCATCTTATTCGAGGTAAGTAACTCTTCTAATCTTGGAGATGAGGATATGAACCCTGAATATATGTGTTATGTGTTTGGTTTTGAGGTGACTCACAAGCTAGGTAATGGGCGTGCACCGTGTGAAATGTGATTTCTGTTATTTTTGTGGTACTGTGTAATTACATGAACTTGTCTGTAATCATGAAATATCTACGTACTAGAGTTATCGAGCTATGATTCATGTTAGAAGCCATGTTTAAGCTACACGCTTATTCTGTTGGGACACACAAAGGTCATTACTGATGTTGAGTTATTTGTTTACATTGCAATGTCATACTCAGTCATATTTATTTCATTGCATATCATATCTCAGTCTCCATTATTTTTTATTGATACATCATATCATCATTTTCGGGCTAGTTTCATGAAATTGTGAGCCCGTGAGAGAGAGACTGGAGAGATTGATGATTGAGTGAGGTCGAGGGCATGATTGATTTATGATATTGATATTATGGCACGTGAGTTATCCGTGCGAATTATAGCGCTTGGGCTGAAAGAGTTTTTCTGGAGTCTGCACACACCTCTAGTGAGTGCGGTTGATATTATTGAGGGATGGATCTTCCCTGGACATGGATCTTGTCCGAAGCATTATATACCTGGAGATGGATCTTCTCCACGGGATAGATTGGCTCTACTCGGTACTGAGTGACTGATGATCAATTGAGGTGTATATTCCGGGATGGATCTTTCCTGGGCCGGATTGGCCATTTACAGTACCGAGTGATTGAGCATGATGAGTGGAATATGTGAGAAAGTGCGATTGAGTTAATCTCTGAGATACATTGCATTGGCATGCACACATGACATACATGCATAGAGATGTATTTTCCTCATATTGTACGGTATCACGTCATTCATGATTTCGCACACATGTTGATATATGGGCATAGTAATGTATTGGTTTTACACTAGCTATCTCGAAAGAAAATAAAATATCTTATTTATTATTGAAAGGATTTTTGGGAAAATTTCTGTTTTCAAACTCATTCATATTTTTGGAAACTTCGGTAAACGTTTTGGTTTTTCACTGATGTACTTTAAAGGCAGAACTATTTTTAGAAATCATAATTTAGCCGAGCATTTATCCTTTGAGTTACTTCTTTTGTTACTTGCTTTATGTTGTTATGAACTGTTGTTGGTTATTGGAGTTGGACTCTGACCTTGGTACAAGCTCTTCACTACTTTCAACATAAGGTTAGCTTTGTTACTTATTGAGTACATGGGGTCGGTGATACTCATAATACACTTCTTCACTTTGCGTGCAGATGTTGACTGTTGTTGGTGATGTGTTCGTTGGGAGATGTATCTAAAGGTGTACCTGCGTTCCGATTGTAGCTGCCTCTTGTTCATGGTAGCCTTAGATTCATAAAACTCTATTTATATACTTTTCAAATAGATGATGTATTTATTTCATACCAGCTTTGTAAACTCTATTCTTAGAAGCTCATGATTTTTACTACTAGTTCTTGAGGAAATGTATTAGTTTCATATATTTTCTTTTAATTAATTGCCCTATCAATTTCATTGGAATTGGATGGTTGATAGTTGGCTTGCCTAGCGGGTTGCTTTAGGTGCCATCATGACTAATTGGATTTTAGGTCGTGACAAGGTGGTATCAGAACTCTAGGTTCATAGGTTCTACAAGTCATGAGCAAGTGTCTAGTAGAGTCTTGCGGATCGGTATGATGACGTCCATACTTATCTTTGAGAGGCTAGGGGAATTAAGGATATATACTTCCCATATTTCTTTCCTTATCGTGCGGAATTGATTCAGCTTGAGACATAACTCTTTGAATTCCTTCCACGCATTCGTATGCACACATGAGCACTCAGTATCAGTTGGGCATCACGGGCTTGCGATTCTATAAATGAGATTCGAGATGTGTATTCTGTGTTTTGGTGATGGACCAGTCTGGAGGACTTGAGGCCATGGTTAGGCCGCAGATTAAGCTCGGTTACTTCAGATGTAACTTGTACATTTGGACTCATATGTCCGGTAATGTCCCTACGAGTACCTTGATGAGCGGTGGAATGGCTTTGTGACGAGTATGATGTAACTGCGGGATGTGTTAAGACGATTTGAATATGACGAGAAGTGTTTCCTTGAAATGTAAAGGAAAGGCCATTGGGTGCTTGATTTTTGTTTTGATGTGATGTATAGTCTCGAGTATGAATATTTTGAAGGATCTTTCACGTTATTAAATTTTGGGGAAAATTGAATTCTCATGTCTGGTTAATGAGTTGGGACTCAGATAGACTAAGTGATTGCATGGTAATTGTGAATGCGAAAGCGTATAACAAGATACCAATTTTAGGATAAGCAGATGGGTTATCCTCTGCGAAGTAATCTACGAAGGTGTGTTCCTTATAATGCGAGTGGAGAGTTTCTTTTCTGCCAGCGGGGCGTATATGTTAAGATTTGAATTTGAATCTGGTTGAGAAAGTTGACTTGAGTGTTGAGATAATGAATGCGAGCTTAACGGACGATTGAAATATTTTATGGTTGGCGTTATATGAGCTTGAGAAGAATGTTCGTTGAATTGACTACGATATTATGACAGTTATAAAGTATGGATATTGTGAGTTATCGAGTGTTTAAATTTATGACTTTGAGCCAAGTGGGGGAGTTTGCTATTGACAATTTAATTCATGGATATGTGTCAAATTTTTGTTTTGTTCTGAGGTATACTTGGGAATCAGTGATGACTTGCAGAAGCGGAGTTCGAGAATGACTCGAGTAAGGAAATTTCTGGATACGGGTTATGGCACTTTAGGAGTATAGGAAAATCATGGGATGTGTGAGCTGTTATTTCTAAAGGAGATAGTGCGCACAGAGTATGAATTTGATCGGTGGTATTAAGGCAGGGTTACTTCTTTAAGTGGTGTTGTGCTAATGGGACACGTGTCTTTCAGCCCGTTTGGGTGGTGCAATTTTCAGATTTAAGCAAAGTGGGTGACTCTCGAGAAGGTGCTAATGGATTCAAAAATGTATAAGTGGCAACTGAAATGTTTTTGGATTCGTACATCGCTAGAATCTGTTATTTACATTGGATGGTGTCGGGACTTACGGTAATTCTGTATGACTATGGATTTGACATTTCAATATAAGAAAAGGGAAGAGGAGTAATTGTAAATTCACACAAGGTCTTTCCGAGTGGATGTCACGGTTTTGGTGCTTTTGGGGAACTTAAAAGGGAATTCAACGGCTTATGGGTCTTCGGGCATTGTGGTTCTATGCTAGGGTTTGTGGTGTGAGTTGTGGTTAAAGATAGTGGTGTGATAGCAAGGAGAAGTATCAATCTGAAGATAAATTCGGAAGGGACTCGGAGAAATAGGACAACTTGGTAGTAGGTTGGATTAGTATGGTGATGAATATGATCAGTTCTTTGGGTGCTTATGATGTGGGGGTTTTCTACAGGTGCTTTGTGGCAATACTCTTGGGTTTGGCGACATGCATGACTTGGTTGAGTTAGAGAGATTCAGTTCTGATGGCTTGATTATGTGCAAATGGATTCCAAAGTATACTCGAGGAGTTTTACTATGCTTTGAGATGGATATTTTCTACCGGCGTGAGGTAGCATGTTGAGTATTGTGATTTTCTACCGGATGAGATCAAATGGAAGGCTTCTGGCTTATCGGATATGTATTCTACTTGTGACCCAGAATAATTATGAGGTTCTCATATTTTTCATATGATGGCATGATAAATGCAGTGTGGTGAGTGGGATTAAGGTTTGCTTGTGCAAGGTCACGACTTAGTTTTGAAGGGGAGGTCATAAATTCTTAGATGGCATGGACGGTTTCTGATGTTAAGATGAATGTTATAACTACTTGGTGTTGCATGGAAAAGGTGCGTATTTCAGAAGGCGCATTGTGTTTTGACTTACGAATGTTTAGTTAGCATTGCGGTACTCACATGGTTGATAGACTGCTCATATTTAAATTATTGATATGTAGCATGGAAGAATTATGGAGGTATTCCTCATGGGATGATCATGCATGAGAGATGTGTTAGTCATTCGAATGCTAGAATTTGGATCAGAAATGGTGATTTGTGTGTTCTATGGATTTAGAGACTGGGAGTTTTTAGGAGCAGATTATTTCATGGTTGCGGACTGTGAAGTCGTGGCCGAAGCTAGCCAGATGATAGTATGTATTATGCTTCAGTCATCGCGGATTTTCGGAGGATTATTTATCTATTTGTAGGTGACCATAGTTGATTTGGGGGTCCGTTGGTAGGCCAATTAGGATGTGTATTCTACACCGAGTCGGATTGGTTGCCTCCATACTGCTATTATTGAGGGATGTGCCATTCGGTTGGTGTTAGACTTATTCGCATTCTGAAATGATCTGTGAGTTACTCTTCTATGCTACGATGAGTTGTGATTCATTGGGTATATGCACCCATGGTGCAGTTCTATTGGAGGCCTTGTGGCGGAGTTTGAGCAAGAGGAGTATTTGGGTGTTGCATGATTGATTGCATATTGGTTATATTCTTTCCGGTTTTTGTGTGGCTCATTTGCCTCTCTATGGTTATTGATTTTGAGCAGGGTGGCTCGAGGTATATAATATGGACCAGCATTTGGATGGGGTCATACATTGTAGCGGAGTTATGTTAAGGTAAAAATCTTATGTTAGAATCGTGTGATGGTTCTACAATATGATGGATTTTTCAGTATTTCGTTGTGGCGGTACTTGTTAATATTGCGGGGTAGTTCTCTCATTTGAGTCATTTTCCATGATTGAGTACATTTGAATTGTTGTGTATTGGTGCACGGATGGAACGGGCTGTGGCTCTGAGTTATATTGGTGTGGCATGTCTGTGGGATAGTTGTATTTAATTATATAAGGTCATTGGACCTAGAATGGGTACTATCAGGTTTGATGTTGGTATATTCGGGAGGATAATATTGAAAGTCGGCTTAGAAAGTGATTATGGTTCTGGTTGAGGCGAGAGAGCTCCATGACTTGTTAATCTGATAAGGGGTCATGAGATTTCTGCGTGTTTATTTCATTATCAGCAGTGTACGAAGGTTTTAGAACGAGTTTTTGTTTGATATGGGGTTTAATACTAGTACCGGGTTAGTTAGAGTAGTTACTGTGATCGGGAATGGTGCTTCGAGCATGCGAGTTGTGTAGTATGTTATGTGATTATATCTGGGGTTGTGATTATGGATTGATACAACTTGTTCGGACTCATACAGTGTGTAAATGTAAGATGCGTGTCTTGAAAAGAAATTTTGAAGGTTGGAAATTGAATTCCAAGGTTTCTGGGCCAAGATTGAATTAATGATTTTTGTTGTGTCGTGTTGTCGGGCCTATATGGGATAGGGTGACGCGGGATCACCCCAGGTACGTTCGTGGTAAGATAGAATAGAGATGTGGGGGCTTGGAAACAACTCTTGGCACGTTCGAGGACAAACGTATGTTTAAGTAGGGGAGAATGTAACGACCCGGCCGATTATTTTGCGTATTACAGCCCTGCTCCCCCATTTACTGCTCACTTTATGCTTTACAGTTGTTGTATGACTTACCAGATTATTTGGTTCGGGTCCGGAAGGATTTCGGAGTGAAATGAGACACTTAGTCTCATAATTGAAAATTTAAGTTAGAAAAGTTGACCAGATGTCGACTTATGTGTAAATGACCTCGGATTTGAATTTTGATGATTCCAATAGCTCTGTATGGTGATGTTGGACTTAGGGGAATGTCCGAAAAATTATTTAGAGGTCCGTAGTGGAATTAGGCTTGAAATGGCAAAAGTTGAAGTTTTGGGAAGTTTGACTGGGGGGTTGACTTTTTGATATCGAGGTCGGAATTCGATTCTGGAAATGGGAATAACTTCGTTATGTCATTTATGACTTGTGTGCAAAATATGAGGTCAATCAGACTTGATTTGATAAGTTTCGACGTTGTTTGTAGAATTTGGAAATTTCAAAGTTCATTAGGCTTGAATTGGAGTATGAATTGTTATTTTGACGTTGTTTGATGTAATTTGAGGCCTCGAGTAGGTCTGTATTATGTTATGGGACTTGTTGGTATATCTGGTTGAGGTCCCGGAGGCCTCGCGTGAGTTTCGTACGAGGTTTGGATCAATTTCATTGCATATTGCATTGTTGAAGGCTGCTGGTTCTGGTGTTTTCGCACATGGGGAAATGGGCTCGCAGATGCGACAAGGCAGTCGCAAAAGCAAAGGCCGTAGAAGCAAAAGCCAGGGCGCATATGCACATGCGCAGAAGCAGGAAATGCTCGCAGAAGCGTGACCGCAGATGCGGTCCTAGGCATCGCAGATGCGACCTCTTGTACGCAGATGCGGATTGACTGAACAGAACCCTTTAAGTTCGAGGGTTCATGATTTTTCACCCATTTTCGGATTTTGGAGCTTGGTTTGGGCGATTTTGGAGAGGAAATGTTCCACACAACTTGGGGTAAGTATCCTTGACTCCCTTATGATTATATTCCATGAATTAGACTTCGTTTTCGGCGTTAGATTATTGCTTTTTCGAGAGAAATCAGAGGATTTTTCTATAATTTCATAAAATGAATTTTCAAGATTTGAACACCGATTCGGAGTCGAATTTACATGAAATTAGTATGGTTGAACTTGTAATTGGATGGGCTGTCGAATTCTGGATGGGTTGCATGAAATTAGTATGGTTGTAATTGTAATTGGATGGGTTGTGAGTTTTGTCGGATTCTGATATGTGGGCCCCACTGGCAATTATTTTGGAGTGTAATTTCAGATTTTATGAGAAAATATTAGTATTTTGATATGGAATTAATTCCTATAATTGTGTGGAGTGAATCAAATTTATTGTGGCTAGATTCGAGCAGTTCAGAAGTTGATACGCATAGAATGGAATTTTTGGAGCATTTTTTATCTTGCTCGGAATTGGATTCATCTTGTTCGAGGTAAGTAACTCTTCTAATCTTGGAGATGAGGATATGAACCCTGAATATATGTGTTATGTGTTTGGTTTTGAGGTGACTCACAAGCTAGGTAATGGGCGTGCACCGTGTGAAATGTGATTTCTGTTATTTTTGTGGTACTGTGTAATTACATGAACTTGTCTGTAATCATGAAATATCTACGTACTAGAGTTATCGAGCTATGATTCATGTTAGAAGCCATGTTTAAGCTACACGCTTATTCTGTTGGGACACACAAAGGTCATTACTGATGTTGAGTTATTTGTTTACATTGCAATGTCATACTCAGTCATATTTATTTCATTGCATATCATATCTCAGTCTCCATTATTTTTTATTGATACATCATATCATCATTTTCGGGCTAGTTTCATGAAATTGTGAGCCCGTGAGAGAGAGACTGGAGAGATTGATGATTGAGTGAGGTCAAGGGCATGATTGATTTATGATATTGATATTATGGCACGTGAGTTATCCGTGCGAATTATAGCGCTTGGGCTGAAAGAGTTTTTCTGGAGTCTGCACACACCTATAGTGAGTGCGGTTGATATTATTGAGGGATGGATCTTCCCTGAACATGGATATTGTCCGAAGGAATATATACCTGGAGATGGATCTTCTCTACGGGCTAGATTGGCTCTACTCGGTACTGAGTGACTGATGATCAATTGAGGTGTATATTCCGGGATGGATCTTCCCTGGGCCGGATTGGCCATATACAGTACCGAGTGATTGGGCATGATGAGTGGAATGTTGGAGAAAGCGAGATTTAGTACTCTGAGAGTGTGAGTACATGAGTTAATCTCTGAGATACATTGCATTGACATGCACACATGACATACACGCATGGAGATGTATTTTCCTCATGTTGTACGGTATCACGTCATTCATGATTTCTCACACATGTTGATATATGCGCATAGTGATGCATTGGTTTTACACTGGCTATCTGGAAAGAAAATGAAACATCTTATTTATATTGAAAGAAATTTTGGGAAAATTTCTGTTTTCAAACTCATTCATATTTTTGGTAACTTCGGTAAACATTTTTGTTTTTCACTGATGTACCTGAAAGGCAGAACTATTTTTAGAAATCTTGATTTAGCCGAGCATTTATCCTTTGAGTTACTTCTTTTGGTATTTGCTTTATGTTGTTATGAACTGTTGTTGGTTATTGGAGTTTAACACTGACCTTGGTACAAGCTCTTCACTACTTTCAACCTAAGGTTAGGTTTGTTACTTATTGAGTACATAGGGTCGGTTGTACTCATACTATACTTCTACACCTTGCGTGCATGTGTTGACTGCAGATGGTATTGTGTTTGTTGGGAGTTGGATCTGAAGGTGTACCTGTGTTCCGATTATATCTGCCTCTTGTTCATGGTAGCCTTAGATTAATAAAACTCTGTTTATGTACTTTTTAAACAGATGATGTATTTATTTCATACCAGCTTTGTAAACTCTATTTTTAGAAGCTCGTGATTTGTACTACCAGTTCTTGGGAAAATGTATTAGTTTCATATATTTTCTTTTAATTAATTGCCTTATTAATTTTATTGCAATTGGATGGTTGATAGTTGGCTTACCTAGCGAGTTGGGTTAGGTGCCATCACGACTAGTTGGATTTTGGATCATGACAGCTGCACGCGGGCAGCCCCGATCTATATAATAATAATATATATAAAGCCAATATGGCATGCCGCGACTCGCAACCCGATCCCATAATTATCCTCACAATCAGGCCCTCATCCTCACTCAGTCATCAATCTCTCCAGTCTCTCTGGCTCACAATGTCATGAAACTAGCCCAAAATGATGATATGATAAATCAATAAATAACAACAAAGATTGAGATATGATATGCAATGGACGAATATGACTGAGTATGCAATTACAATTTAAACAAATAATTCAACAGCAACACGACCCCATGGGTCCCAAAATTTCGGCACGTAGCCTAAACATGATCTTTAATATGAGCCTCAACTCAATTTCTCTAACACGTGGTACATGTTCAGTTAATAACATGATTCTTTAATTTTTGAACTTCACAGGATTTATTCAAGTCACAATTTCTATGGTGCACGTTCACACGCTTGTCAACTATCGTGTGAGTCACCTCCAAATAATTTATATAACACCAATTATGGGATTCATACGCTCATAACCAAGTTTAGAAGTGTTACTTACCTCAATCCGAATAATTCTTTATTCCAATAAGCCTTTTCCTCGCGATTCGGCCTCCGAATGCCTCGAATCTTAGTCAAAATAATTTGATACAATCAACACGAGGTATAGGAATCAATTCCATATGAAAATGCTAAATTTTACAATAAAATCCGAAATTAACTCAAAAATCAATAGTGGGGCCCATATCTCGGAACCAGGTAAAAGTTACAAAATATGAACGCCCATTCAACCATGAGTCCAACAATACAAAAATTACTAAATTCCGACTCTGATTCGGCCTTCAAACCCTCAAATCAATTTTTGAAAAGTTTCTATTCTAATCCCCCAAATCATGAAATAAGTGCTTGAAATAATATTAGTTTCATGAATAACGGACCAAATCAAGTTAAGATCACTTACCCCAGACCAATTTGTAAAGTTTGCTTCTGAAAATCGCCCAAACCGAGCTCCCTTTCTATGTTTATGTCACAAATGGCCAAAAACCCCGTTTATAGAGCCTTTGGTGTTTTCAAGCGCACAGGTAGCATGGAGCGCTACTTGTGGAGCAGTTTCCAGAACCCCAACAATTTCCAGCACCAGTGCTAGCGCCCCACGCTACCCTGGGCACTGGCGGCGACGGAAAATCTTTTCCGACACGAAAATGGGCATAACTCTCTCATACGATGTCTGAATTCGACGATTCATTTTGCTATGGCTCCAAAATTGCAAAACGGATCTAATGCTTCAATAAAAACGGAATTTGGAGCTACTTTTCTTAATGTGATACTACTTATTCTCGAAGGAACGATGTTCGAACATTCTACATTCGATGCCGAAACCTAGCAAATCAAGTCCGATTGACCTCATATTTTGCACACAAGTCATAAATGACATAACAGACACATTCCAATTTCCAGAATCGGATTCAGACCCCAATATCAAAAAGTCAACTCCCTGGTCAAACTTCCAAACTTTAAATTTCCTATTTTTGCCATTTCAAGCCAAATTTAACTACGGACTTCAAAATAAATATTCGGACACACTCCTAAGTCCAAAATCACCATACGGAGCTATTGGAACCATCAAAATTCCATTCCGGAGTCATTTGCACAAAAAGTCAAATCGGTCAACTCTTTTCATTTAAGCTTCTAAACAAGGATTGTTCTTTGAATTATATCCCGAATCATCCGAAAACCAAAGCCGACAATTCACACAAGTTATAAAATACATTAAGAAGCTTCTCGAGACTTCAAATTGTCGAAAGGAGCGTAGATGTTCAAAACGACAAGTCGGGTTGTTACATGCACGGACAACTCACGTGCTATAGTATAATATATAGATCTGCACAGACAACTCACGTACTACACGGACAACTCACGTGCTATAGTATAATATATGGATCCGCATGGACAACGCACGTGCTATAGTATAATATATGGATCCGCACGGACAACTCACGTGCTATAGTATAATATATGGATCCGCACGGACAACTCACGTGCTATAATATAATATCTCGTAATCAGGCACTCGACCTCACTCAGTCATACTCTCCAGTTTCTCGGGCTCTCAATGATCATGCAAATCAGTCCAAACAACAATAAATATGATGCATCAATAATGATCAATAGAGACTGAGATAAAACAAATAAGTAATATGTGACTGAGTACAAAACAATAATTTAATAGATAATTCAACATGTGCACGACCTTTGTGGGTCCCCATAGTGCCGACACATAATTTAAACATGATTTGTGTTTCAATTTCTCTACTACATGGAGAATATACAGATAATCACAGATTATTCAACTACACAGTTCCATGAAATTTGACCAAGTCAAAATTCCTATAGTGCACGCCCACACGCCTGTCACCTAGCATGCGCGTCACCTCAAAACCGATCACATAACACATAATCTGAGGTTTCATACTCTCAGGACCAAATTTAGAACTGTTATTTACCTCGAACTGTGTAATTCTTTATTCTGCAATGCCTTTGCCTAGTGAATCTACCTCCGAACGCCTCATATTTAGCCACAGTTAATTCAATTCAATCAATACTAATTATATGAATTAATTCCATATGAAAATACTAATTTTCAAACAAAATCCAAAATTTAACTCAAAAACCACATGTGGGTCCCATGTCTTAGAATTTCAGGAAACTCATAAAATCCGATAACCCATTCAATTACGAGTCCAACCATACCAATTTTATCAAATTCCGATAACAACTCGACCTCTAAATCTAAAATTTTCGTTCTTGAAAAGTTTTGCAAATATCTTGATTTCTTCCATTTAAATTCAAAATAAATGATGAATATAACCATATTTATGAAATATAATTACTTTTGGATATAGGACATTTACCCAAGTCGAGGTCGTGAAGAAATCCTCAAAATCGCCCAAGAACCGTTCTCTAAATATCCAAAACGAAATGAAGAAAATGACCATTTTTGGTCCTTAAGTTTCTACCCATCAGTCACTTGCGTTACTAAAAATCCATTTTCTGTCACTAAAAGTCCACACCAGAAATTGCTTGCACCAACAGTTATTGTTTTTACTAAAAAGGCTCTAACTCCATCATACGAACTCAAAATTCAACGATTCTTGTTCCTATGAGTCACAAATAATAATATGAACCTAGTCGTTCAATCTAAACTCAATTCGGAGTTCTTTTGCTCAATGTGATACCAATTTCGCTTGTTAATCATGGTGCGCGCTAAATATCCAATCGCGACTTGATCAAATTAGACCAAACTTTCCAGATCACTCCTATAATTCATTATCAAAATTCCTGAAGTCTTGAAATCGAATTTCGATCTCTAGAAGTAATAATGGACATTTGGATCATTATATGCTTATGCTCAAAACACCAAACTCTTCCAAAACTCTTCCCCGACAGCCTGTAGTTTATCAACTATAAATGCTTGTACCCAACTCCAACTTCCAAATGGTTTATATTTATGAAAACTAGATACAAAGGGCTACAACTTTTATTTTTGGATCATTGCCAAATTCCTTATAGATTACGAGATATAAGCTTCCAAAGTCAGTGTTGTGCAGTAGCAATTTCTGCGATACACACTGCTGTAGCAAAAACAAAAGTAGTTAAAAATGGCCTAGAAATGGTCCGAAACAACTCCGAAACTCACCCGAACCCCTCAGGACCCCGTCTAAACATACCGACAAGTCTCAAAATATATTACGGACTTAGCCGAGGCCTCAAATCATATCAAATAACACTAAAACCACGAATTGCACCCCAATTCAAGCCTAATGAAACTAAGAAATTCTAATTTCTACATTTGATGCCGAAACCTATCAAATCAACTCCGATTGACCTCAAATTTGCACACAAGTCATAAATGACATAATAGAGTTATTCCAATTTCCAGAATCGGATTTCGGCCCCTATATCAAAAAGTCAACTCCCAGGTCAAACTTCTAAACTTAAATTTTCTATTTTCGCCATTTCAAGCTTAATTTAGAATTCCATTCCGGGGTCATTTACACATAATTCATCATCTGGTCAATTATTTCAACTTAATCTTGTAAAACAAGAATTTTTCTTTCAATTAAATCCTGAATCATCCGAAAACCAAACTTGACCACCCTCGCAAGTCATACACATTTCAAAGCTGCTCGAGACCTTAAACCACTGAATGGAACGCTAATTCTCAAAATGACAAGTCAGGTCGTTACATTCTCTCCTACTTAAACATATGTACGTCCTCGAACGTACCAAGAGTTGTTCCTAAACCTTCAAATCACTATTTCACCTTATCACGCACATACCCGGGGGTGATACCATGTCACCCTATTCCATATAGGCCTGACGACACCACATAACTGAAAATTACTAATTTAGCATTAGCCCACAAACCTTGGAATCCAATTTCCAACATCCAAAAATTTCTTTTTAAGACTCGAATCTCACATCCACAATCTGTATGAGTATTAACAAGTTGTATTAAGCCTTAGCCATAACTCCAGATGTAGTCACATGATATACCACACAATCCGCATACTCGCAATAGTTTCTAATCACTATAGCTGCTAAAACATAAACCTGATACCGGTATTAAACCCCATATCAAACAGCACCTAATTCCAAAACCTTTGTGCACTGCCGATAATGAAAGAAATACGCGAAATTTCATGACCACTTACCAGATTAACAAGTCACTGAGCTTTCCCTCGTTCAACAAGTACCATAGCCAATTATTTAAGCTGAATTCTAATTATTCTTCCAACACGCTGTAATCAGACCTGATAGTATCCATTCTAGGTCCAATGACCTTATATCACCAAACACAACTATTGTACCTATTCCGGTGTAATCCTGCCTTTCCGGTACATAACATTATTTAAAACCAACTCATCAAATTCTGTGAGAAGAACATATGTGTGTGCATGTGCACATATTTTCCCTCCTTAATTTCCCTGATTAGGCGATAGCATAGCATGTAGATGAATGAAACAATAAATCAGATAAACGATCAAGGAAACAGAAAATTCACACACTGCACGAACAACTCACGTGCTACCAATAGAACTCGCATGGACAACTCACGTGCTAATAATATAATCCGTCTGGTATAGTCCCAGGCCTCCAATCCAAATATATCATATGGGAGCATTTAAATAGGTATACAGGTATATGATGAGTAGGATTAGATTCTCATGTTCCTGGACTGGTATAAATGACATGCTAAAGTGTAGGCATGTACAAAGTGTGCTATCGTAGCTCAAATCGAAATTCTTTCATCACTGAGGCATTTATCAAGTTCATTAAGGGACTTTAACTCCTATGTAGCCTCAATAACGGCTCCAATAGCTCATGCAATGTTATAGATATGAGAAACATCATAGCTTAAAGCTCAACAGTCGATTCCATGCTTATTATAGCCCAAACGCAATCTCAGCATGGATAAATATCCCTCCAAAAAGTCCTCTATGACTTAACCATAACACATACTATTATCTAGTTAACTTGGCCACACCTTCACAGTCCGCGGTCCCGAAACAATTTGCTTTTGAGAACACCCAGTCCCTAAATTCGTAGAACACATGAACCACCGTAACTGATCACAACTCCAGCACTCGAATGACTAAAACATCCTTCATGCACGATCATTCCACTAGGAATACTTCCATAATTCTTCTGTGCCACATAATAATAATTTGAATATCAATAGCCTATCAACCAGGTGAGTACCGCAATACCAATGAACATCCGTAAGTCAAAACACCATGTGCCTTCTGAAATGCACACCATTCTCAGGAATTATCGAGCAGTTATAACGTTCATCTAAATGTCTGCAACTGACTATATTGTCCATAATTCATGACCTTCCCTTCAAACCTGAACTGCCACCTTGTACATGCAATTCTCAATCCCACGGGACACGCCGCCTCTATTAGACCACCATACAAAAAGTACGAAAATTTCATATCAACTCTAAGTCACCGGTAGAATACATACCCGATTAGTTAGAAATCTTCCATCTACTTTATTCGAGGAGGAAATCACAAAACACAACATGTTCCTCACACCGGTAGAAAACATTCGGATCAAACCATGATAGAAACCATCAACAACACTTTGAAATCTGTTTGCACATAACCAATCTATCAAAACTGAATTCCTCTAACTCGACCAAGCCATGTAGGTTACCACCTAAGAATATTTCAGCCAAAACATCTGTAGAGACTCACCACATCATAATTACCCCAAAAGAACCGAACATACCATTACTATACTGGTCTAGCCTACTACCCAGTTGTCCTATTTGCTTCGAGTTTCTTCTGAATTACCCTCAAGTTGACACTTCTCCTTGTCATAACACTACGATACTTACCCAAAGCTCACTACAAGACATCCTAACATAAAATCACACCTCCCTAAGGTCTATAAGCCATTGTATTCTTCTTAAGCACCTCCATAAATATCATAACCGAGACACCCACTCTTAAGGACATTATATGAATTTAAAATTGTTCCTCTTTCCTTTCTTATACTGAAAACCATAGTCAAACAGAATTACCGCACGTCCCGATACCATCCAATGTAAGTAACCGATTCTAGTGATATACAAATTCAAAAAAATTTAATTGCCACATATACATTTTGAATCCATTAGAACCCTCTCGAGAGTCATCCACTCTGCTCAAATATAATTTGCTCCGCCCAAACAGGCTGAAAGACACGTGCTCCTTTAGTACAATCAACACTCAAAGAAGTAACCCTACCTTAACACGACCAATCAAATTCATACTTCGTGCGCACCACATCCTTCAAAATAACAACTTAATCATTCCATAATTGTTCATACTTTCATAAAGTGCAATGTAACCTGTATCTAGAAATTTCCTTACCCGAGTCATCCTCGATCTCCACCTCGGCAAGTCATAACTAGCCCACAAGTATGCCTCAGACCAAAACTAAAATTTAACATATATCTATGAAATTGAATTGTTAATAGCAGGCTCCCCAACTTGGCTCAAAGCCATAGAACAAAACACTTGATAGCTCACGATACTCATACTTTATTACTGCTATAATACTGCAGTCAGTTCAACCAAAATGCTTCTCGAGCTTATGCAACACCCACAATAAAATACCTCAATCATCCGCTAAGTTCGCATTTATTCTTGTGATAGTCAAGTCAACTTTCTCAACCAGATTGAAATTCAAATTCCAACACATACGCCCCGCTGGTAGAAAAGAAACTCTCCAATCAACATTATAAGGTACACACCTACGTAGATTAATCCACAGGAGATAACCCACATGCTTAACTTCAAATTGACATCTTGCTATACCCTTTCGCATCCACAATTACCACAGAATCACTTAATATTTCTGAGTTTGAACTCATAAACACGACATGAAAATCTACTTTGCTCCACAATTAAACAGCATGACAGATCCCTCAACGCACTCACAACTCAAGACTGTACGTCACATCAAAACAGGAATCAATTACCCAATAGCAGACTCTTGAGTCACAAGTAAACTTTATTCGTCTCATTCAACCCACCTGAACACATCCCGCATTCACATCATACTCATCCTATAGTTTTTCAACCGCCCATTGAGCCATAAATTCTACTCATAGGGATACTACCGATGCATAAGTCCAAATCACAAGTTCTCACATCCAAAACTACCGAGCTTAAGTTGCGGTCTAACCCTGGCATCAAGTCCTCTAGACTGGCCCATCACCAAAACACAGAATACGCATCTCGAACCTCATTCATGGGGCCTCGCCGACTCAACTATATCTGGAATTTGCTCCTGAGCTGAAGCAAATGATAGTGCTACAAGTGTTGCTCCAATTGTTGTATGAGCTACACCTCGACCTCTACCACGACCCCGACCTCTACAACGGCCTCGGCCTCTCGCGGCCCTAACTTGTGGCACTAGTGGTTGACCATCTGATCTGGTAGTACGTGTCCTCACCATCTTGAGAGAATAGAATCACAGAAAATTTAGTTTCTGGAACCAACAAATTTGCACGACAGAATAGAAGAAAGTGAAATTTTCCTAAGGGTTCGGCAGCCTCTCGAAGATAAGTACAAACGTCTCTGTACTAAGCCGCAAGACTCTACTAAACCTGCTCATGACTCGTGAGACCTATGTAACCTAGGCTTTGATACCAACTTGTCACGACCTAAAATCTTACCTGTCGTGATGGAGCCTATCTCAATACTAGCCAAGCCGACAATCTCAATAAAATACCATATCTTTTAAATTTGAAAATATAATATTTAATTTTAGCGGAAGAGATCTCACAAGTTGAAATATAAACACTCCCAAAATCCGGTGTCACTGAGTATATGAGCATCTAAATGATAACAAAGTCTGATTGCTAAAAACACTGTCTGAATATATAGAACAGTATAAACACTGAAAGGAAAGAGAGTCAAGCTCTGCGGACGTCAAACATCTACCTCAATAATATCCAACCGATAAAACTCTGAGAACTAGCAACCGCCATGTACAGAAGTACCTGGATCTTCACACGAGGAGCAGGGTGCAGTATGAGTACAACTAACTCAGCAAGTAACAATACTAAATAAAGAGTTGAAGATAGTGACAAGCTTCACAACTGAGTCCAATTAAAGTAATTTCCAACATAAGATTTAGGGCATGATTTCATGTTCAACATTAAACACTCAACAGTGATTTCATATCAAGTTCGACTGAAAAAGAAGATAATATCTTTCAGAAATTTCCAACACAGTAATATATGACAATTGTAGTGCAATAAGAATGAAATCATATGCATCCTCTCAGGACCACAGTCACTCAGCCATTTCATTCACTCAGCACTTAACACTCGCACTTAGTAGGTACCTGCGCTCACTAGGGGTGTGTACAGACTCTAGAGGGGCTCATACAGCCCAAGCACTAGAATCCGCACAGACAACTCACTTGCTGCACGAACGACTTACGTGTTATAGTATCAATATTTGGATCTGCACGGATAACTCACGTGCTACGAGGACAACTTCGTGCTATAGTATAATATCTGGATCCGTACAGGCAACTCACGTGATGCACGAACAACTCACGTGCTATAGTATAATATATAGATCCGCACAGATAACTCACGTGTTATAGTATAATATATGGATCCACACGGACAACTCATGTGATGCACGGACAACTCACGTGCAACAATATAATATCTCACAATCAAGCCCTCGGCCTCACTCAGTCATAAATCTCTCGAGTCTCTTGGGCTCTCAATGATCATGGAAATCAGTCCAAACAATAATAAAGATGATGTATCAATAATGAACAATAGAGACTGAGATAAAATAAACAATTAAAATGTGACTGAGTACAAAACAACAATTTAACAGATAATTCAACATGTGCACGACCTCTGTGGGTCCCTAAAGTTCCAGCACTTAATCTAAAATGACTTGTGTTTCAATTCTCTACTAGATTGAAAATGTACAGATAACNACTGAAAAAGAAGATAATATCTTTCAGAAATTTCCAACACAGTAATATATGACAATTGTAGTGCAATAAGAATGAAATCATATGCATCCTCTCAGGACCACAGTCACTCAGCCATTTCATTCACTCAGCACTTAACACTCGCACTTAGTAGGTACCTGCGCTCACTAGGGGTGTGTACAGACTCTAGAGGGGCTCATACAGCCCAAGCACTAGAATCCGCACAGACAACTCACTTGCTGCACGAACGACTTACGTGTTATAGTATCAATATTTGGATCTGCACGGATAACTCACGTGCTACGAGGACAACTTCGTGCTATAGTATAATATCTGGATCCGTACAGGCAACTCACGTGATGCACGAACAACTCACGTGCTATAGTATAATATATAGATCCGCACAGATAACTCACGTGTTATAGTATAATATATGGATCCACACGGACAACTCATGTGATGCACGGACAACTCACGTGCAACAATATAATATCTCACAATCAAGCCCTCGGCCTCACTCAGTCATAAATCTCTCGAGTCTCTTGGGCTCTCAATGATCATGGAAATCAGTCCAAACAAT
>AWOL01S0036289.1:0-24534 GCA_000715115.1 Nicotiana otophora | reverse complement strand
ATGTGCAACCCACATATATATATATATATATATATCCCACCTTGTCACACCGTATGTGCAAATATCAATGGTAACAATAGCACGACAGAAATCTCGTGCAACCCCATAATAACAACTGCACTGCAGAAACCTCGTGCATCACAATAATAACAACCGCACGGCAGCAACCTCGTGCATCACCACAACAAGTACCACAACAAAAATGAAAATAATACAAAGTACGACAAGTAAATCAACTCAAGAACTTTAATTCACAAAGAAACGGTAGAACCAATTCACAAAGAATAACCACAGTAAAGAATGCTAGGCGTAAAGAGAACAACTCAACAAAGGGAAAACTAATGTGTAGAAACGATCCCATAATATACACTTCAACAACAGGGAAGCTAATACGAATCAAACAATTCCAAATAAAACAAGTTGACTAAGATATAAGATATCTAAACTTCTTTTAAGGTTGAGGAGATTACGAAGGATATTCAACAATTCAATTAAGGATAAGCAACGGAAAATAATCATAACCTCGATTAAGACTGAACAATTATAGGATAAAATAATATTAATTCCAAATAAAGATAAGCAGTTATGAAAAGATAGTATGGCTATAAAAGAGATAATAGTTTCAATTAAGGCACATATGAATCAAGTAACAATAATAGTGGATCATGAAGCAATTGATTCTAATTAAGCAGGTGGATGTGAATCTAGTAATTAAGATATATAAACATAACAAGAACAACTGCATATTCAATAAAACAAGAACCTAAAAACCCTAAAAGGCCAACTTTCCACAAATAAGTCTGTGCACGCACTCGCCACCTCGTGTACACGGACTACAATCAACATAGAAGACTCAAATCCTAAGGGGAAGTCCCCCACACAAGGTTAGGCAAGATACTTACCTCGAACTAAGCTTAACCAGTCCGTAAGAATACTCTTTCCTCGATTATCAGACTCCGAATGGACCAAATCTAGCCAAACGCAAATTGCATAACATGAATACAACCATAATAGACTCATCTAATTAGTGAAATCAATATTTTAACAACAATTCCGAAATTCGCCCTAAAAGGTCAACACGGGCCCACGTCTCGGAATCGAGTAAAAGTTAGAAAATACGAACACCCATTCACTCACGAGTCTAACTATACTAAAATCATCAAATTTCGATACCATTTCATCCCTCAAATCGTGATTTTTTTATTTTGAAACTTTTCTTCAAAAACCACCCTTTTCCACAATTCAAACACAAATTAAATGATAAAAATAAAGATATAATCATGGAAATAAATAAATTCTAGTTGAAGAACACTTACCCAATCGATTTGCTTGAAAACCCCATAAGGAAGCTCCCAAAACCGAAGTCTAAAACTCAAAATATGAAGAAAATGGCCAAACCCTCGACTTAAATGATTCTGCTAGGATTTCCGCATCTGCGGACTAGGAGGCGCACTCGCATAAAGAGTCTGCATCTGCGAACTCAGCTGGTCAGGCCTGGAACCGCATCTGCGTATTTTCATCCGCACCAGCGGCACCGCAGAAGCGAAAGGGGGGAACGCAGAAGCGAGCTTCTTCGCAGATGCGATCGAGGAACCGCAGAAGCAGCCTTCGCACCTGCGTGCAAGCTTCCGTAGAAGCGAGCAAGCTCCCAGGCCTCAAGGATCGTAGAAGCGACTAGGCTCACACAGAAATGGAGCCGCACCTGCGCTCCAAGCATCGCAGGTGCGAAAATACCAGGACCAAACCTGTTCAAAACCATGAAAAATATCTAAAACTAGTCTGAAACACACCCGAGGCCCCCGGGACCTTGTCCAAGCATACCAACAAGTTTCATACCCTAATACGGACTCGCTCGAGGTCTCAAATCACATCAAACAATGTCGAAATTATGAATCGCACCATGAATCGAACTTATACATTTTCAAATCTTCCAACTTCTAAAACCCGTGCCGAAACTAATCAAATCACCCCGGAATGACGTCAAATTTTGCAGGCAAGTCCCAAATAACATAACGGAGCTCTTCCAACTCTCGGAATCGCATTCCGACCCCGATATCAAAAATTCCACTTCCAGTCCAAATCTCCAAAAATTTGACTTCCGCCATTTCAAGCCTAAATCAGCTATAGACCTCAGATTCACAGTCCAGACATGCTCCTAAGTCCAAAATCACCTAACGGAACTGACAGAACTCCATTCCGGAGTCGTCTTCACATAGTTCCGACTACGATCAAAATCCTAAGATTTAAGCTTCCGTTTTAGGGACTAAATGTATCAAATCACTCTGAATCATCTGGTAACTGAAATCAACCACGCACGCAAGTCAATACACATAATATGAAGATGCTCAGGGACTTATGCTGCCGAACGGGAATTAAATTCTCAAAACGACTGGCCGGGTTGTTACGAACCATAACTTCTTGTACCTAACTCCAACTGCCAAACGGTTTTTATTTATGAAACCTAGATACAAAGGGCTACAACTTTTATTTTTGGATCATCGCTAAATTCCTTATAGATTACGAGATATAGCCTTCCAAAGTTAGTACTGTGCAATAGAAATTCCTGCGATGCACATTACTGTAGCAAAAACAACAGCAGTTAAAAATGGCCTAGAAATTGTCCGAAACCATTTGAAACTCACCCGAGCCCTTCGGGACACCGTCTGAACATATCAACAAGTCTCAAAATATATTACGAACTTAGTCGAGGCCTCAAATCATATCAAATAACACTAAAACCACGAATCGCACCCCAATTCAAGCTTAATGAAAGTAAGAAATTTCAATTTCTACATTTGATACCGAAACCTATCAAATAAACTCCGATTGACTTCACATTTGCACAGAAGTCATAAATGATATAACGGAGTTGTTCCAATTTCCAGAATCGAATTTGGATCCCGATATCAAAAAGTCAACTCCCCGGTCAAATTTCCAAACTTAAATTTCCTATTTTCGCCATTTCAAGCCTAATTTAGCTATGGACCTCAAAATAAATATCCGGACACACTTCTAAATCCGAAATAACCATACGGAGATATTGGAATCATCAAAATACTATTCCGAGGTCGTTTACACATAATTCACCATCCGGTCAATTATTTCAACTTAACTTTCCAAAATAAGAATTGTTCTTTCAATTAAATCTGGAATCATCCGAAAACCAAACTTGACCACCCTCGCAAGTCATAATACACATTTCAAAGTTTCTCGAGACCTTAAGCCATCGAATGGAATGCTAATTCTTAAAATAACAAGTCGGGTCGTTATAGGAAGCAACTGCTCTCCTAAAATGGAAAGCAACCTTCAAGAACCAATATAATTCCTTATTGGCTTCATGGACAAAAATTAGTTCTGATGCATGTATGGATTGGTATGGAGTTATATGCTTTAATGGTAGGGTAAATAGGTTGAATATTACAAATGCTAGTATCATTGGTGCACTCTATGATTTTCCTTTTTTATCTCTCCCTTTTCTTGAATATGTTGATCTTTACATGAACAATATCTCTGGCACCATTCCACCTGAAATCGGTAAGCTCACTAATCTTGTCTATCTTGACTTATCGTTTAATCAATATTCAGGCACAATCCCAGCACAAATCGGTTCACTTGCCAAGCTTCATACCCTCCACATATGGAACAATCATTTAAATGGTTCCATTCCAGGAGAAGTAGGTCACCTAAGGTCTCTTACTATGCTGTCTTTGTATACTAACTTTCTTACTGGATCTATTCCCGCTTCATTGGGGAATTTGAGCACTTTGTCTCTTTTGCTTCTTTATGAGAATCGTCTTTCCTTCCCCATTCCTGAAGAAATAGGTAACCTAAGGTGTCTTACTGTGCTAAATTTGAGTAATAACACTCTAAATGATTCTATTCCTGCTTCATTGGGGAATTTGACCAACTTGTCCCTTTTGTATCTTTATAGCAATCATCTTTATGGGCCTATTCCTGAAGAAATAGGTAACCTAAGGTCTCTTATTGGCCTATAATTTTATACTAGCTTTCTTAATGGTTCTATTCCTACTTCATTGGGGAATTTGACTAACTTGTCCTTTTTGTCTCTTGCTCACAATCATCTTTCTGGCCCCATTCCAAGAGAAATAGGTCACTTAAGGTCTCTTACTGAGCTAGATTTGAGTTATGATACACTAGATGGTTTTATTCCCGCTTCATTGGGGAATTTGACCAACTTGTCTCTTTTGTATCTTGGGGAATTTGGCTCCATCCCTTCAGAAATAGGTTACCTAAGGTCTCTTAATAAGCTAGCTTTGAGTACTAACTTCCTTACTAGTTTTATTCCTGCTTCATTGGGGAATTTGACTAACTTGTCCCTTTTATCTTTTTATAACAATCATCTTTCTAATCCCATTCCTGAAGAAATAGGTAACCTAAGGTCTCTTATTGTGCTAAATTTGAGTAATAACATTCTAAATGGTTTATGTTCCTGCTTCATTGGGGAATTTGACCAACTTGTCCCTTTTATATCTTTATAGCAAGCATCTTTCTGGCCCCATTCCTGAAGAAATAGGTAACCTAATGTCACGACCCAATTCTCCCTCCGTAAGACATCGTGATGGCACCTAGTCTCTACGACTAGGTAAGCCTAACGAAATGTGGAAATAACCAAAAATGAAAGTAAAACTTAACAACTATCTCCAACAGGTAACTAAATAACTGGTAGCAATGCCGCTTGGCATGTACAATAGCCATCACTCTAGTAATACACAGTATTCCCAAAACTCGGAACATCATAAGTCACAAGCTACAGAATGAAACTAGTATCTCTATACACCAGAATCTAATAACAGAAGTAAGGAAGGTAAATGACATAGGAGGGAATAGAGGGGGACTCCGAGGTCTGCGGACGCGACAGATATACCTTGAAGTCACCGTACAGCAGCAAGCACTCTCAGCTAGTAGCGGGGCTGATAAGAAGTACTTGGACCTGCACATAAAATATGTGCAGAAGAGTAGAATGAGTACACCACAATCGGTACCCAGTAAGTGCCAAGCCTAACGTCGGTCGAGTAATGACGAGATCAGGTTAGGACCCTACTAGTATAATAATAATAAAGGAAGGCAAGAATGAAATATCGCAGTAAAATAAAGACTGGAATTTAACAAGAAAGAATTCATAGAAGGTAAAAGCTCAGTACACAGAAATACAATAGGGGATTTCCCGAGATATCGTCTCGTAGTCCCAAACATAAATGTGCAGGGGGATCTCCCGGAATACCGTTCCGTAGTCTCAAAGTAAATATGCAAGACGGGGGATCTTCCGGAATACCATTCCATAGTTCCAAATATAAATATGCAAGACATGGGAATCTCCCGGAATACCGTTCTGTAGTCCAAAAGTAAATATGCAAGACAGGGGGATATCTCGGAATACCGTTCTGTAGTCCTAAAGTAAATATGCAGGGAGAACTCCCGAGGAAATGCCTCGTAGTCTCAAAAGTAAATACATAGATCAAATGACAAATACAATAGTTAACAGTAAGCTTTCTACGACTATACTGATAAAGAACAAGGAAAAAGCAGGAAATCAACTAGGCATGCTTCACAGAGTTCAAGTAAGTAGTTAAAGCACGTAGACATGCGATATTAGACTAAGCAGGATAGCTACACATATTGGAATAACTCAATTAAGAATGAAAATAAATTAATACTCATTAAAATGGTATAACTCAAAATAAAAGGAAAACAAGTTACTTCTCAGTAAGAAAATCGGGTTTTACCACAACTAGCCTGTGTACGTACTCGTCACCTCACGTACACAGCGCTCACATATCACAATAGTTCCAAATCCTAAGGGGATTTCCCTCACACAAAGTTAGGTAAGCCACTTACCTCAAACCAACCTCAATCAATCGGTAACAATGCCTTTTCCATGAATATCCGACTCCAAATAGCCCAAATCTAGACAAAATATAATTGCATATCATAAATACAACTATAATAGGCTCATCTAATTAATGAAATTCGCCCTAAAAATTCGACTTGGGCCCATGTCTCGGAATCGGGCAAAAATAATAAAATCTGAAAGCGCATTCACTCACGAGTCCAACCATACCAAATTTACCAAAATCTGACCTCAAATGATCACTCAAAACCCAAATCAAACTCTTCAAATCCCTAGCCTCCAACTCCAAATTTCCACCTTATATACACATTAATTAGGTGAAAAAATAAATGGGGAAGCAAGATTATTGATAGAAAATAAGTGCAAGGGACTTACCTCAAGAAACCCATCAAAAATGCTCACAAGAAATCGCCAAACCCGAGCTCAAAATGTTGAAAATGAGCAAAAATCGCGAACCTTTGTATTTAAGTATTCTGTCCAGAGATCTCGCACCTGCGAACACTCTATCGCATCTGTGATGCCGCACCTGCGGAAATGCCATCACAAGTGCAGATTCCACTTAGAATCCCAGGTTCCGCTCTTGTGGCTATGCGACCTCATCTGCGACTATCGCAGGTGCGGAAATGCATCGCACCTGCGGCTTCCTCTCGCACATGCGCCCAGCTGCTCGCATCTACGACGCTCGCACGTGCGGGAAAATCTTCGCACTTGCGGTTCCTACCCAGCTCCTTCTTGGCCGCATCTGCGGCTCCTCCTTCGCACATGCAATCCCGCACCTGCGGTCTCCCCTCTGCATGTGCGAAAACACCAGAAACGAGAAAATCTTCAGCAACTAGCCTAAGTCCAAATTCAATCTGTTAAGCATCCGAAACACACCCGAGGCCCTCGGGGCCTCAACCAAACATACCAACAAGTCCTAAAACACCATACAAACTTAGCCGAGCCCTCAAATCACATCAAACAACGCTAAAAATATGAATTACCCTCTGTTTCAAACTTAATGAACTTGAAACTTTAAACTGCTACAACTGATGCCAAAATCTATCAAATCACGTCCGATTGACCTCAAAAATTTTGCACACAAGTCACATTCGACATTACGGCCCTACTCTAACTTGCAGAATTGGAATCTGACCCCGATATCAAAAAGTCCACTACCAATCAAAATCTCCAAAAATTTTACTTTTCGCCATTTCAAGCCTAAATAAGCTACAGACCTCCAAAACACAATTCGGACACGCTCCTAAGTCCAAAATCACCCAACAGAGCTAACAGAACCGACGAAATTCTATGTCGGAGTCGTCTTCACATAGTTCCGACTATAGTCTAAATCCTAAGGCTTAAACCTCCATTTAGGGACTAAGTGTCCCAAAACAAAACCTCCCAGCAAGTCATAATAGCAGAAATAGATATGGGAGAAGCGATAAATAGGGGATCAGGACTATTACTCTCAAAACGACCGGCCGGGTCGTTACACCCAAGGTCTCTTACTGACCTATAATTGGATACTAACTTTCTTAATGGTTCTATTCGTGCTTAATTGGGGAATTTGAGAAACTTGCAAGGTCTATTTCTCCATGGCAACAATCTCACCGAGAAAATTCCTTCATCTATTTGCAATTTGACATTATTGAAAAATTTATATTTGGAAAGCAACAACCTAAAAGGAAAAATACTGCAATGCTTGAGTAATATCACTGGCCTTAATGTTTTGATGATGTCACATAATAATCTTAATGGAGAGATACTTACTTCTATTTGCAATTTAACATCACTAGAAATTCTAGATTTGGCCGGGTAGAAACAATCTGTAGGGAGAAATTATGCAATATTTTGGCAACATGAGTGGTCATCTTGAGGTTTTAGCTATGCACCACAATAATCTTTTCGGGACTCTTCCAACGAATTTTAGCATTGGAAAGTGTACTCAAAAGCTTCAACTTGTGTGGTAATGAACTTGAGGGGAGCATTCCCCGATCTTTGGCTAATTGCAAACAGTTGCAATTTCTTGATTTAGGAGATAATTACCTCAATGACACATTCCCAATGTGGTTGGGAACTCTTCCAAACCTAAAAGTTTTAAGCTTGATATCAAATAAATTGCATGGGGCCATTACAACTTTAAGGATTGAAAACTTTCCTGAGCTTCAAATCATAGATCTCTCTTACAATGCCTTCACGGGAAACTTACCAACGAGTCTGTTTCAACAATTGAAAGCCATGAGGATAATTGATCAAACATTGAATGAACCAAGATATCTTGGAGATGGGTATTACCAAGATTCTGTAACACTTGCAATCAAGGGACGAAATCTTGAATTTGTTAGATTTTTGACAGTTTACACCGCTATGGATCTTTCATGTAACAGATTTGAAGGACAAATTCCAAGTATTATGGGAGATCTCACTGCACTCCGTGTGTTGAACTTATCTCATAATGGATTTCAAGGTCATATACCGAAATCACTCTGAAATTTATCTATAAACGAATCACTGGACCTTTCATTTATTCAGCTTTCAGGAGAGATACCACAACAACTTGCTTCTCTTATGTCTCTTGCATTTTTAAATCTCTCCCACAATCATCTCATAGGATACATTCCTCAAGGACCTCAATTTCAAACCTTTGAGAATAACTCATATGAAGGTAACGATGTATTACGTGGATTCCCACTTTCGAACGGTTGTGGCAAAGATCGGGTGTCAGAGAGAAATTATACTTTGTCTGTGCTAGATGATCAAGAAAGCAATTCTGAATTTCTCATTGAATTTTTTAAAGTTGCTCTTATGGGTTATGGAAGTGGACTATGTATCGGATTATCCATAATATATTTCATGATTTCATCTGGAAATCTGAAATGGCTTGTAAGAATCATTGAAGAACTTGAACACAGAATTATTATGCAAAGGAGAAAGAAGCACCAAGGAAGATTTGACTTCAGAACTTCAGGTATTCAAGTCAAGCATTAGTTTTATTGTAACTATTAATATCTTAGTTTTCATACTATTTGTTATAACAACTTATTGATTTGGCCAGTAATTGAAAAGTAAGTTATAAGTGTTTGACTCCCTCAGTAACTGTGTAATTCATCTGAGCTGGATTCATAGTTTTGCTCGCATAATAAATGGAGTGAAAGATTTTATCCCTTCTTTGCCCCAAAATAGCTCCGATTGCTATGTCACTTGCATCGCACATCAACTCATATGTTTGTCCCCAATCTGGGGCGATGATAATTGGTACATTCACCAACCTTCCCTTTAGCTCCTCAAATGCTTTCAGACATGTATCATCAAACGTGAAGGTGACATCTTTCTCTAGAAGCCTGCACAACAGAGAAGAAATTTTCGAAAAATCTTTACTGAATTGACGATAAAAACCGGCATGGCCCAAGAAATTGCAAATTCCTTTGACGGATGTCGGTGGGGGCAATTTTTCAATCGCCTCTACCTTTGCTTTATCCACCTGCAGACCATTTTTTGACACCTTGTTCCCCAAGACTATACCTTCAGATACCATGAAATAACACTTTTCCCAGTTTAGTACCAAGTTTGTCTCTTCACACCTAGCAAGCACTTTATCAAAGTTCATTAAACAATTATCAAAAGAATACCCAAACACAGAAAAATAATCCATGAACACTTCCACAAATCTTTCAACCACGTCAATAAAAATAGCCATAATACACCTTTGAAAAATCGCAGGTGCATTACAGAGACCAAAGGGCATTCTCTTGAACGCATACGTGCCATAGGGACGCGTAAATGTGGTTTTCTCTTGGTCCTCTGGGCTATAGAAATCTGATTATATCCCGAATAACCATCTAGGAAACAGTAGTATTCCTGGCCAGCTAACCTATCAAGTATTTGGTCACTGAAAGGGAGGGGAAAGTGGTCCTTTCGGGTGGCATTGTTCAATTTTCTATAATCTATGCAAATTCTCCACCTAGTGACAGTTCTTGTAGGAATTAAGTCATTATTTTCATTAACCACTACAGTCATCCCCCCTTTCTTAGGCACACATTGAACGGGGCTTACCCATTTGCTATCACGGATTGGGAATACAATACCTGCATCAAGCCACTTAATCACTTCTTTTCTTACCATCTCTTTGATGATTGGATTTAGGTGGCGTTGTTGCTCTACACTTTGCTTGTGTCCGTCCTCCATGAGGATTTTATGCCTGCAGAAAGCTGGACTAATGCCTTTAATGTCAGACATCGTCCACCCAATTGCTCGCTTGTGCTCACGTAGTACTCTCAGCAGCTTTTCTTCCTGTAATTTAGACAAGTCAGAAGAAACAATAATAGGTAAAGTGTCAGAACTACCCAAATAAGCATATTGAAGGTGAAAGGGTAGGGGTTTAAGCTCCAATTTTGGAGCTTCTTCAATTGACGGCTTTGGAGGAGACCCATTTGGCCTATTCAGGGGCTCAAACGGGTGTATTCCCTGCATGTAAGCACAGGATGCATCTAGGATATGCATCATCTCCTCAACTTTATCATCAATCTCCAAGCTATCGAACAACATGAGTGCTTTTTCTAGAGAATCGTCTAGATATACACTCGTGTCAAGAAGTTTCTCATCCACCTCCACAACAGATATCATAGAGAGCTCCTCATAGTGGCGGGGAAGTTGGATCGCTTTGTAGACATTAAAAACTGCTTCCTCGTTGTCCACCCTCATAATCATTTTTCCTTCTCTCACTTTAATTATTGCATCACCAGTAGCCAAGAGAGGTCGTCCCAATATGATTGGAACTTGTTCATCAGCCTCAAAATCTAGAATAATGAAGTCAGCTGGGAAGATAAATTTCCCAATTTGCAGCAATACATCTTCAATCACTCCTTCAGGGTAGGCTATGGACCTATCAGCTAATTGCAACATCACAGTGGTTGGTCTTGGAGCTCCCAGACCCAATTGCTTAAACAAAAACAAGGGCATTAGATTTATGCTCGCCCCCAAATCACAAAGATCACGACCTACGTCAATATTACCAATTCGCACAGGGATGGTGAAGCTTCCAGGATCCTTAAGCTTTTGAAGAAGCTTGTTTTGGACCCTTGAAGTGCACTCCTCAGTAAGTGCAACTGTCTCGAACTCAGTCAATTTCCTCTTGTGAGCCACTATATCTTTTATGTACTTAGCATATTTTGGAATTTCACAAAGCACATCCACCAAGGGAATACTCAATTGAACCTGGCACAATATAGAGAGAAATTTGTTGAACATGCGATCATCATTCTTTTTTTTGCAATCTCTGGGGGAAAGGTGGTGGTGGCCTTGCAACCTCAACTGGCTCTGAACCTGCATTATTTTTCTTTGACTCGTGTATTGCCTTAGGGATCAGCTCCCCCTCACGTATTGGCTTGTCCTTTCTCTTCTTTGGCACTTCTTCTAGTTTCCCTCCCGTTTCTGAGTGTAACTGCATTAACTTGAGGGTTCTTCTTGGTATCACTGGGAAGAGCGCTTGCAGGTCTAGTATTTTGATTTGTTGCTAACTGTCCCATTTGCCTCTCAAGATTTCTGAAATCGGTCTTGAGTTGTTGATTGTCAAGCAACAACGTTTTTAGCAAGTCATTCGTACTCTCTTCTATCTGTTGGGGTGGTTTCTGAGGTTGATTGAAATTTACTTGGGGCCTATAGTGATTCTAATTCGGCTGATTTCCTCCCTATGAGAAGTTGGGATGATTCTTCCAATTTGGATTGTAATTGTTCCCATATTGTGTATGCTGATTCATTGGACCTCTGCTCTGTTGCCCCACATAATATATAGATTCAGGATTCATGGGGCACATGTCACTCATATGACTGTCAGCACATAGTTCGCAGCAAATAGACATATGTTGCATCTGTTGTGTTTGTTGCATTGTCATTCTATTCATCTGATTTGCCAATTTTGCTATATCGGCTCTCATGGCAGAGAAGTCATCAAGCTCAATCAACCCGGCTGCCTTCTGTTTAATTGTCCTTCGTGAGTCCCGTTCTCCTTGCCAATTATGGTCATTAGCAGTGAAGTTATTTAGCAAGAGTTGTATTTCACTATACGGCCTCGCCATGCAACTACACCCACAAGCTGAATCAAGATTCATCTTTGATGCCTCATCTAGCCCATCAACAAAAGTGTGACTCAATACCTCATCAGTCTGACAATGATGCGGGCAGTCTCTAAGTAGCTTCTTGTATCTTTCCCAAGCTTGACGAAGTGTCTCGACATCCCGTTGTTGGAACCCAAGAATTTGGCTCCTCAGCGACTTTGTCTTCTTAGTAGATCATCCCAAGTGTGGATTGAGTTCGCGGGCTCATTTTGCAACCATTCCTTAGCTTCCCCCAGCAGTGAAAAGGGAAATAATGTCAGCCCGACATAGTCCTTGGAAACATTCGGATAATTATAGGTGTCCGTAATTTCAAAACAATTCTGAATGTGCCTCTGCGGGTCTTCATGAGATAGACCCACATATTGCCCTGTGGACCGAATCAACTGTACCATGTACTGTTTGAGTTCAAAATGTCCTGTGATATCATGCTTCGCAATAGCCTGAGTCATATTCGTAAGATTGGGCCTTGCGTCTTCTATCACCGCACGCTCTTCATTACTTGCCATCTCTGTTGGCTGTGGTTGAACTACAATGTCCAACTCTTCCTCTATTCTAGTTCTTGTTTCGACTTTCCTCCTCACTTTGTGAAGTGTTCGTTTAATTTCAGGATCAAGAGGAAGGAGATTGTTTGCGCTTTTACTCCTCCGCATTCAAGAGAAGAGCCTGCATTAACACAAACAAGGTAAACTGAAAATTAGAGCTTGAACAAATAACTAATAAAAGCTTAACTCAGTCAAGTAGCTAATTTCTAAGTCCCCAGCAACGACGCTAAAAACTTGTTGCGACCAAACACACTCACGCAAGTATACGTGGTCGTCAAGTAATAGAGTAGTGAGTAGAATATTGTTCCCACGTAGACTTATGATTAAATTTTGACTAATTCAAACTCAAATAACTTATTGATTCAAGCGATTTCTTACAAAATAGATAATTTTCTAATTTACTACCTAAAAACTATAAAGTAATGAAATACTAGAAATCAACCACAATACTTAAATAATTTCGAATAATAATCAATAGGAGATAATATTCCAGGGTCACGGATTATCTAACAATCATATTGCATTCTTAGCTTAAAATAACTAATTGATTTATCTGGATTGTTGATTGACAAGGTTGATATTACTCATAAGAATCTGTCGAGTCCTTACTCGCCTATTTAAGCTAACTTAATACCTATATGTCTATGGAATTAAGATTAACAAGAACGCATTTACAATTCCTGTATTGCAATCGAGCAAGGCAATTAGGTATATGTCTATCCTAATTGCGAATCCGTTCCCCAATGCCCGGGTTTAAGAACTTGCTCTATTTAATTCTATATGCAATCTAGAATTCTCACTTTCGAGTTCAACTCTAGATTCGTAGATAGTATTTCACTGTTAGCTACTCAGCAAAATAATTAAAACAGAATTAAATAAACAACCCAATATGATAAAATCAACTTTGTCAAGTTAAACTTCAAACGTCAATATTCATGTATACCCATGACCCTAGAACAATAGGGTTCTTATCCACTCATGTTCATACAATCATCAAAAATAATGTTTTCAAACCTAAAATCAATGAGTACTAGGAAAGGGATGGAAGAATTGATCAAATCCTTGCTTCCGAGTGTTTGGCGCCTCCCTCTTCTCTCTAAGTCACGTCCTCCCCCTAAAATATAGGTTTAGGTTGACTTTTACATGAGTTGGGGGCGTCTAGGGGTCGAAATAACCGAGTCCTAGTCGAAAAAGGCTACTTTCCCGTCTTGAGCATCCAGGGCAGTGTGGGGCGCTGACCCTAGCGCTCACAAATTTTAGCTGCTGTACATTGCGCCACAGCTAGCGCCCCACGCTGGCTGTGGCCCTCAAATTTCACTTTTTGCGTTTTTGTCCCGATTTCGCTCCAATTCGCGCCCTTTCGTCCCAAATTGCATCCGAATGATCCCTACACATAGAAATACCAAAATTTAGCACAAATAATCATATTAAACATCTCAAATCGTCGAGACATGAGCAAAATGTGAGGCGATATATATCAAAATATACATACATTAAGCCGATTATAAGAAATCAAAACAAATGAAAGATAATATTACGGGATCTGCTAAATGTATCTACACCATATTTACAACTAATATTCTATAACATTTCTTGAACCCCCAAGAAGTGAATGTGGTTTAACGATCAATTAAGTGGCTTTATTGTCAACGAAGAGGGTGAAAACCACAGGAGACAACAAAGGCTTAAATCCCACAGAGACATTTTGTTAGGTGATTTCTTCTCATCTCCCACTAAGCCTAAGCCTTAGTAATGCATTTGATGAAAAAATTGAGGTCACAAGATAGACCAAAGGCCCGAGCACCACAACTAAAATGAGGTCAATGAAAGTCTTTCTTTTCTTTTGGGTGGGTTCCATGGAAGCAGGGGTAAGAATGGGTTCAATTGAAAGAATTGAACATTTCTAATAAGAAACCTACTTCATCAACTACCTACCTTCAAATATTCAATGTGAACGTCTAACATGATTGATATCTGTTGGATCCTGTTAGGGGTAAGGGAAAAAGGTGGGGTAGAGAGAAGAGGTAAGGCATCATTACTAATCAATAATGATACATGTGTTCATAAAAAAAAAAAGCAACCTGGTGCATGGAGCTCCCGTTATGCGCGGGATTCGGGGAAGGGCCAGATCATAAGGGTCTATTGTATGCGGCCTTACCTTGCATTTCTGCAAGAAACTGTTATCACGGCTCGAATCAGTGATTTCCTGGTCACATGACAACAACTTTCCTAGTTACAGCAAACAGAGGCGGAACCAGAATTTAAAGTTTATGTGTTCGGAATCCTAGTTTTTTTAAGTTACGAGATTCTAAATTAATAATTTTTGTATATTCAAATGATTTTTAAGACAAATACATGTCTTAAACGAAAGCTACTGAATTCAGTTGAACCCGTAGTCCGAATGCTAGCTCCGCCCCTGACGCGAAGGCTCCCTTTCACCTGTGTTCATAAATAGATACGTAGTATTATGTATTGAGACAATTAAATCACAAATTATTGGCCATCTCTACAATGGTAAACCAGCAACTACTTCCTTTGATTCTCATTTGCATCGCGGTGGCTGTGGCCGTGATCACAGACACAACCACCACCTCGGCAGCACCTATAGCTGCCGATGAGATCGTCACATGCCGCACGGTGATTAAAAGCCTGAAACCATGTCTTGGCTACGTGTTAGGTGCTGGAATTGTACCGTTAGTTTGCTGCAGTGGGATTAAATCTCTTCTCATAGTTGCACATACCAAAGCTGACCACCAGAGCATTTGCAAATGCCTAAAGAGCGTTGATGCTAGCGCTACAAGAGAACAAATCAACCGTGCTGCTCGAATCCCTGGAATATGTAAGACCAAGGTTCCTGCCAGGATTAGTAAAGACGTTGATTGCTCAAAGATCAATTAAGAGACTCCTTGTGAGTGGAATAAATGATAATTCTAGCTGTTGTGTGTTTACCTTTTTTTTTTGAGAGTTTCGTGTGTTGCATCCAAGTTGCTTAGTGGCAAGAGCCTAACCCACTTATTATGCTTTGCGCTCTTACTATTAGACAAAGTTATGTGGATTTCTTTTGTTTCTCATTATCATATGGATTTTATGTAATAAGTTTAAGGCCCTTTTAATATATTTTGGCTTTGGGCCACCAAGTCGGTTGAGTTGCCCCTGCGTTGTGTTTACCTATTCTGTCAAGAGTTTTCGTGTTTTATTTTGCATCCAAGTTACTTAATTAATGGCCAGTACAAAATGAGATTGAATATATACATTTTGATGTCCTATATATATACTATACAATTTTCTCATAGCACAGTACTATAGTGTTGTTTGTTCCGATGATTTGTAGAAATAAATAAAATCGAATAATCCCACACTTTGTAGAAGGGCAAAATGTATAAATACCCCCCAACCTATAGTCGAATTCTCAACTACACACTCTACGTTAGCGAGGGTTTTAATACCCTCTCCTGGACTATTTTAAAGTTAAATACCCCTTAAAGTATCACAACCAAATTTTCGTTGGGCTATGAACCACACTCGCTTGACACATCAGATTTCATTATAATTTAAAGAAAAACAATTTCCTTTTCCTTTCTCTTTTCTCTTCTTCATTACTATAGTCACCACCAACAAACTGGAATAGCAAAGATTCACTCATATTTATTTAGCCGCCAATCTGTCTTTTTCTTTTTCTGCTGTTACGCTAGGCTTGAGTTCTTTAAATGACTATTATGGTAGAAGATTTACGAATGGTGGTTGGTGATTGAGGGTAGCATAAAGATATGGATGTTATAATAAAGAGGTGAGTGCTTGAGCATAAACTTTAATTGCATACAAGGATCTTGAACATGATAATCTTACACAAAATCGTACAGAAAACATACCTGAATCGTAAGCCATCATCGTGAAGCGGAAGCGTTAATTCAAATTGGTTTCTCGCCTCTTGCCCTAACTTTCGTTACCGCAGACTTTAGTGATGGAAGAGAGAAAAATAAAATACGGTAACCCTAATGGGTAGGGAGAGGACCAATTTATAGAGGTTCTTACTTCATCTGGTACGTCCATCAAGTAACCGATCGGACGAATGAGAGTTGCTCATTAATTAAATATTAATTATGGGCCTTAAACTTATTGGGCCACCAATAAATGTAGAAAAATCTTACATTCTCCCACTTGGCCCAATAATCACATAACATTAATATTTAATCATATAAACATTAGTTGCACATAAACAAATCTCTTCTATAATGTCCATCATAAATTCCATAATACGATAAACTACTAAATGTGAGTTATGGCGGTTATATATAATTTGTCTACATACTCCCTTCCATATACTACAACATTAGCAGCTCATCGTACTAGGTCTATAAGCTATAAAATATTATGGTCCACAATAATGTCTCATTGAGACTTATCCTGTAATATCTCAAAACAATAATGTGTACACCATTTTGAGAAACAGGAATCATTAATGTATATCAGAAACATATAAATGAGCTCAGAGTGTCAAAACATCATAAATACATCAATCATAAATACAGCCAAGACCCATTCTATGTACATGTTCTTTAAATATCTTTGGTTGTAAACCTTTCATTAATGATCTGCAATAATGAGATCAGTTCTAATATGCTCAAGTGACACTCTTTGTTTCTGAACTTCCTCCTTGACGTAAAGTACTTTAATTTCATATGTTTGGCACATTTGGAGTACTTATCGTTCTTGGAGAAGAATATTGTTGCAGAATTATCACAGTAAATTTTTAGCGGCTTGGTAATGGTGTCGACAACCCCAAGTCTTGAAATAAAGTTTCGCAGCCATAATGCATGAATTGTGGCTTCAAAACATGCCACAAATTCTGCTTCCATCGTGGATGTAGCAATGACAGACTGTTTGGCACTCTTTCACGATATTGCTCCTTCTGCTAATTAGAACAAATAACCAAATGTGGACTTTCTAGTGTCAATACATCCAGCGAAATCTGAATCTGAGTATTCAACAACTTCCAAATGCTTGGATCTCCTATACATGATCATGTAATCCTTCGTTCCTTTCAGGTACCTCAAAACTTTCTTTGTAGCTTTCCAGTGATCAATTCCTAGGTTACTCTGGTATCTTCCCAGCATCCCGACCGCAAAATGAATATCCGGTCTTGTGCAATTCTGAGCATACATCAGACTACCAACAATAGAAGAGTAAGGAATTGATTCCATTTCCCTTCGTTCTACATCATTCTTAGGGCATGGGACTAAATTTGTCCTTTTTTTAATTGGAACAATTCCCGCTGAATAGTTATTTATGTTAAATCTCTCTAGAACTCTTTCGATATAGCCTTTTTAAGACAATCCTATTAATCCTTGTGATCTATCACAGAATATTTCTATTCCTATCACATAGGATGCATGACCCATGTCTTTCATTTCAAAATTCTTAGAGAGAAAATCTTTAGTCTCACGCAATATGCCTAAATCATTAGCAGCAATTAGAATATCATCAACATATAGGACTAAAAATATAAACTTGCTCCCACTGATCTTTTGGTATATACATCGATCAACGGTATTTTTCACAAATCCAAAAGATGTTATGGTATCATTAAACTTTATATACCATTGTCGTGAGGCTTGTTTAAGTCCATATATTGACTTCTTCAGTTTACACACCATTTGACATTTTCCTTTAGTTTCGAAACCCTCTGGTTGGTCCATATAAACTTCCTCCTCGAGGTCTCCATTAAGAAAGTAAGTTTTCACATCCATTTAGTGTAACTCTAAATCATAATGAGCCACCAACGCCATAATGATTCTTAACGAGTCTTTCTTTGAGACCGGTGAAAAGGTCTCTTTATAATCAATGCCTCCTTTCTGAGTATAACGCTTGGCAACAAGTCTGGCTTTGTATCGTTCAATATTGCCATTTGAATCGCGTTTGGTCTTAAGGACCCATCTACACCCGATTCTTTTAGAACTTTCTGGCAATTCAACGAGATCCCAAACTTTATTATATTCCATAGATTTTAGCTCTTCCTTCATGGCATTAATACATTTGTCAGATTCATTACTTTCTATGGCTTGTGAAGTGAAACTGGATCCTTATTAAGACCAATGTCAAAATCTGACTCTTCAAATAAACCACGTAATCATCCGAAATAGCCGATTTTCTAACTCTTTGAGATTTTCATAATGGCATTTCTTGTGGTTCATTTGTGTAAGATATTTGTGAGTTAGTTCTTCATGAAGTGTTTCATCCAAATATTTCTCGGTGTTGTCAAAGTGTTCTTCAACAACTGGAACAATATTTGGTATTTGTGTGGAAGTAGACACATTCGTGTGTAATAGAATATTGACCCTCACCTCTTTTATTTCCACACTTTGCTTTTCAGCATTCCCACTAACTTCACCATTCTCAATGAATCTTGCATTACCGGTTTCAACAATTCTCGAACTATGGTTTGGAAAGTAAAACACATACCCTTTAGATTTCTCTGGGTAACCAATAAAGTAACCACTTACTGTTCGAGAATCTAATTTATTTTCTTATGGATTATAAACTCTAACTTCCGCTGGGCAACCCCAAACATGCAGGTGCCTTAAACTAGGTTTCCTTCCTGTTCACAGTTCAAAAGGGGTCTTTGGAACTGCCTTACTAGAAACCTTGTTTAATAAATATACAGTGATTTTAAGAGCATACATTCACAATGATTTGGGTAATGAGGAATTACTCATCATGCTCCAAACCATATCCATAAGTGTTCGATTACGCCTTTCTGCAATACCATTTTGTTGAGGTGTTCCCGGCATAGTATAATGTACATATATGCCATGTTCCTCGAGGAACTTCGCAAATGGACCCGGACACTGTCCTGATTCATTATATTTTCCATAATATTCATCACCTCTATTTGACCTAATAATTTTCACCTTTGTATCTAATTGTCTTTCAACCTCATTAACAAACACTTTCAGAGCATCTGTTGCTTGAGATTTTTTTCCAGCAAATATGTATATCCATAACGTGAAAAATCATCGATAAAAATGATAAAATATTTTTCTCCACCAAAAGATGGAACATCAAAGGGTCCACAAATATCGGTGTGTATAATTTCAAGAAGCTGGGTGCTTCTTGTGTCACCTTTCTTACTTTGCTTGGTTTGCTTTCCCTTAATGCAATCCAAACATATAGTAAGATCAGTAAAATTTAGATTCGGAAGAATCTCATTCTTTACTAATCTTTCTAACCTTTCTTTACATATATGACCCAAACGTCTATGCCACAAGAAAGCAGAACTTTTATCTAGTGAACTACGTTTAATTCCAACATTATGTTGAACAGTAAGAAGGGATTCAGAAAAACCAATATCGAGTTTCAATTTATATAAACCATCACTAAGAAACTAGAACCATAAAAAACAGTATTCTTATATAAATTGAAACATCCATTTTCAAACTTTAAATCAAATTCAGAAACATCAAGTCTTGAAAGAGAAATCACATTCCTAAAAACTGAAGGTACATAAAGAGTCTGTAATAGATCAAGGTGACGTCCAGTCTCCATGATCAAACTATAAGTCCCTATGCCTTCAATTGAAGCCTTCATACGATTTTCCATGAACAAGAAATCCTTATTTGAATTTGTAGTTTGGATCCTAAGGAATCCCTGCAACGTAGTAGATACATGAGCAGTTGCACCAGAATCAAGCCACCAAGTATTATTAGGAACTTCTATTAAATTTGATTTGAAATATATAAAAGCACTAATTATACCTTTCTTTTCGAACCAAGCTTTACGTTCCAAGCAATCTTTCTGATAGTGTCCTTCCTTGCTATAGAAACGACACGTATCTGCCTTATGTTCCTTCTTAGTATCCTGTGGAGCTTTAGCAGATGCTTTCTTCTTCTTGAACTTATTGGGCTTCACTTTAAGTCCTTTACCAGCTCCTTGACTCATGAGGTTGATTGAATAACTCCCTTGTTTCTTAAGTCGTGACTCCTCCTGAGTAAGCATACTGGACAATTCACTAACATTCCACTTATTTTTAATAGTATTATAGTTAATTTGAAATGGTCCATACTCAGGAGGCAACGAGTTCAGAATAAACTGAACCAAGAAGGAATCATCCATTTTCATCCCCAAGGTCTGAAGTCTTGCTGCAATGTTAGTCATCTCGATGATATGGTTTTGCATACTACGCGACCCATCAAACTTCATGGTCATGAGTTAAGCCATTAGTGTACCAGCGAGAGACTTATCTGCAGAACGAAAACGTTCTTCCACAAACTTCAGGTATTCCCTGGCACTTTCTATTTGTGGAATAGTACTCTTAATGTTATTGGCAATATCCATTCGTATAAACATAAGGCTTAGCCTGTTAGAGCGTTCCCATGCTTTATGGAAAGACTTCTCATCCGCACTGCTTGAATTAGTAATGGCAACGGGCTTATCATTCAGCAGAACCAAGTCAAGATCCATCACACCTAAGTGGAACTGGACTTGTTCATGCCATTCAAAGAAGTTCAATCCGTTGAACACAGTAACAGACGAAGCATGCGAATGAAAAGGAATAGCTGCAAAATAGATAATGCATGCTCACAGATCAATATGGATTCAACAAAACAGTTAAAGCATATCGCAATTCTCCTTTGGATAAATACTACAACACACTATCATAATTTAAATGCCATTTAGTCTTTAATAGGTAATTAAATATTTTTAACCAAATATATATGCCATCTTTGGACAGACAATATATATTTGACTAAGAATATTAATTTATCTCATCATATTCACTATTCATAGAATAATTGATTCACCTTTGGGTAAAATCCTTAAGTTCTAGCAATAGTAAAAATTAATTTATCCACTAATTTTTAATTATAGGCATTTCATTAATTTCATGGATAAACTATAATTTTATGTATGCATATTTTCATAAACAAACTAGTTTGGCCACTTTGATGACTAACAAACTATATAACATAAGTGCACACACAAAATAGAGATCATAAGATTTTATGCATGTGATTACTTTAAACAATCTAGTTTGGTCACTTTGGTGACTAACAAACTATATACGCATTAATCACATACATAAATAAATAGCTTTATCAACTAATAGCCCAAAACAAATTATTAAACAAACCAAAACAAATTACTTCGTAGCCTAAAGTTAAACAGTAACTGGTCTAATTTTTAAATCTTTCATAAAAAAGAATTTTTCATAATGGCTTAGAACGTTGAAACATAATATCCTTAAGGCATTCAAAAGGACAAATTTAGACAACATAAATATATGAGGCAAACTTTAAATGGATACCTAGTACATAAAGAATCAAACATTGAAGGTTACTGCTTTAAAGAAAAAGATACATTCGGGTGGGATTGTAGAGTAATTTAATTCCACAAATATCCATTCCCAATATAAAACTTCATTAGATATTGTTAACTGTAGTAACACTTTATTGGTGAATCTTAAGCAAAAATCATCACAGGGCAAAATTCATCATGGCGTCCGACCTTTCTTCGTTCAAATAGAAAATTTGACATAATTTATTACTAGCAGTTCATAAAAGAAATTTCATACTTTATTAGATATCCTCAAATTAAATGAACTAGAATCAGATACGAGATTATTACAAATCCAATTAGAACAGTACGCATCAACATAAAGGTATATTCTTTCTTTTACGAAGATTATCAATTCAAATATCCAGGATCGTGATACCATATCTGAGCATAAACTTTAATTGCATACCAGGATCTTGAACATGGTAATCTTACACAAAATCATACAGAAAACATACTTGAGTCGTAAGCCATCATCGTGAAGCGGAAGCGTTAATTCAAATTGGTTTCTCGCCCCTTGCCCTAGCTTTCGTTACCGCCGACTTTAGTGATTGAAAAAGAAAAATAAAATACGTTAGCCCTAATGGGTGGGGATGACCAATTTATAGAAGTTCTCACTAAATCCAGTACGTCCATCAAGTAACCGATAGGACGGATGAGATTTGCTCATTAATTAAATATTAATTATGGGCCTTAAACTTATTGGGCCACCAATAAACGTAGAAAATCTTATAGAGTGAAGATATATAATATGGGTATTAGTGTGTTTGCTAGGTTAGAAGAAGACTTTTTTCAATTAAAATTTCAACACCTCCATTTTTTCTGGCGTGGGAAGGTTTTTTTATGATGAATCCCCCCCCCCCCCCCCCTCAAATCTGAGTGTATTTTGATTTGTTTGTGAATAGATCTTTTTGAGAGTATAATTTGTGTGTGAAAAGAATAGAAAGAGGAAGAAGAAAACCAAAATAATGGAAGAAGAATAGTTAGACAAAATCGTCGACGAGTGAATGTCCTTCAGAAGTAGAGAAGAAACGAATAAAGAAGTAAAAGAAAAGGACTAAAAAAAATGAAAAGGAAAAAAAAGGGGAAAAAGTAAGAAATTATATATCTCACTAAAAACATAAAAAAGCGAAAACAAAAATCTGAAAATCGTTTTTTCTTGGTTCTAACTCCCCAAGGAAAGTGAAATACACACACTCGTAAGCTTTAAGGGTGCAAATAATTAATTATAGTTAAATATAGTTTGGGGGAGGGAGTAATAGAACCAGGTAGACTGTATAGTTGGGAATATATTTAAAAGTGCAAATATATGCATTTTTCCCTTTGTAGAACTTATATTAGGGAAAAGAATTATCTCCATAACTTTCTTGAACAAGGATATTGTTGTGAAATAAAAGCAATTTAGTAAAACATGAACAAGAACAAGTTATGAAATAAAAGCAATTTAGTAAAACATGAACAAGAAATGGAGATAGAGAGAAGGAAGAGTATTTCTTCTTCAATTGTGTGTATTTTCCTATCTATTACAAGGCCTTTATATAGGCATGAAAAGTGAAGGAAAATATATCATTAAGCATAAAAATATGTCATTGAATATGTCATTAAGCATTTGAGAAGATCATGGAGGAAGAGTAGACATCCACCATAATTTGATTTTTCTTATAACAATCCCCCTTGGATGTCCATAGATAATGTGCCTCGTTAAAACCTTATTAGGAAAAAACCCTATGGGAAAAAAATCCTAGTGAAGGAAAAAGAGTACACATGTTTAGAAATACGCCTTTTGGTTGCCTCGTTAAAAACCTTGCAAGGAAAACTCAGTGGGACAAAACCTTGTAAGGAAAAAAGAGTACAACGCGTATTAACTCCCCCTGATGAGAGCATCAATTCACATCCTTGAGCCTTCGCATCCCAATCTTGTACACTAGTTTCTTGAAGGTTGACGTCGGTAGAGATTTGGTGAACAAATCAGCCATATTATCACTTGAACGGATCTGTTGCACATTGATATCACCATTCTTTTAAAGATCATGTGTGAAAAATAACTTTGGTGAAATGTGCTTTGTCCTATCCCCTTTTATGAATCCTCCCTTCAACTGGGCTATGCATATTGCATTGTCTTCATACAAAATTGTGGGTAATTTGTCACACTTCAAACCACATTTGTTTCGAATAAGGTGTATTATAGACCTCAACCATACACATTCTCGACTTGCTTCATGAATAGCAATTATCTCAACATGATTAGATGAAGTAGTCATGATTGATTGCTTAGTTGATCGCCAAGATATGGCAGTGCCTCCGTATGTAAACACATAGCCTGTTTGAGATCGAACCTTTTGTGGGTCATATAAATACCCAGTATCGGCATAACCAACAAGATCAGGATTGCAATCGTTGCCATAAAATAATCTCATACCGGTAGTCCCTTTTAGATACCGAAATATATATTTGATTCCATTCTAATGTCTCCTTGTAGGAGCAGAGCTATATCTTGTTAAGACATTAACTGAAAAAGTTATGTTAGACCTTGTAATGTTAGAAAGATACATTAGTACACCAATTGCACTAAGATATGGTACGTTGGGACCAAGAAGCTCTTCATTATTTTTATGAGGTCGGAATGGATGTGCTAATCCATATAAAATCTCTTTAAAATCATTTTAGTGTATGTTGATTTATGGACAAAAATTTCATC
>AWOL01S0036284.1:0-17305 GCA_000715115.1 Nicotiana otophora | reverse complement strand
GTGCTCCTTATCAGCCGCACTATCACTGAGCCGAGATATCTTTGGAGACTTCAAGGTATATCTGCCGCTTCCGCAGACCTCGGAGTCCCCTTCTACTCTATCCCCATGTCCATTATCTTCTGTATTTTCTTTTGATAGATTCTGATGTATAGAGACTCTAGACTTGCCTTCTGCAGTTTGTGATTCACGATGTTCCGGGTTTGGGTATTGTTGTGTATTTTTGAATAGTTGGTTAAATTTATATTTTTATTTCATTATTCCACAAAAATATTAGGCTTACTTAGTTGTAGAGACTAGGTGCCGTCACGATGTCACACGGAGGGGAGTTTGGGTCGTGACAAGTTGGAATCAGAGCTCTAGGTTCATAGGTGTCGTGAGTCACAAGCCGATTTATTAGAGTCTCGCGGATCGGTATGGAGACGTCTGTACTTATCTTCGGGAGGCTATGGAACTGTTAGGAAAATTTCACTACTTTTATTCCTTGTCGTGCGAAAATTGTTGACTTCAAAGATTCTAAACTTTTGTATTCTATTCTCTCACAGATGATGAGGACACGTACAAGCGGATCATATGAACAAGCACCCGCGCCCCCTGCTAGAGCCGTGAGAGGTCGGGGTTGGGGTAGAGGCCGAGGACGTCCACGTGGTGCAGCGAGAGCACCCGCACGAGCTGCTACAAAGGAGCCCCCAATAGCTCAAGCTGAAGGGCAGATACCTGAGATATCTGTTGCTGCACCAACCCTCCAGGAGACTCTGGCCCAGTTTCTGAGCATGTTCAGCACCTTAGCTCAGGCTGGCTTGATTCCACTTGCTCCTGCCACATCTCAACCCAGGGGAGGAGCACAGACTCCCGTCGCCAGTACTCCAGAGCAGCGGATTCAGGTCAACCAGGTTCCAAAGATTGTACCAATACAGCCGATAGCTCCAGCTCAGCCCGAGGTTAGGGCAGCAACTTCTGAGGTGGAGCAGCTCAGACTTGAGAGGTACAAGAAGTACCACCCACCTACCTTCAGTGGATTTTCTACAGATGATGCTCAGGGTTTTCTGGAGGAGTGTCATCATATTCTCCGTACTACGGGCGTAGCGGAGACGAGCAGGGTTTCTTTCACTATATTCCAGTTTAGAGGAGCAGCCTATCAGTGGTGTCGTGCGTATGAGTTGCATAGTTCGGCTGAGGCAACTTCACTTACATGGACTCAGTTCTCGGACATGTTTTTGATGGAGTATGTCCCTCAGAGCCTCAGAGACTCATGGCATGCAAAGTTTGAGCAGCTGCGCGAGGGTGCTATGACCGTGTCAGAGTATGCAGTCCGTTGCCATAGTTCGAAAGAGGGTTCGACGGTTTATTGAGGGACTCCACCCCAGCATCCGGAGTAGTATGGCCAGGGAGTTGGAGATGGATATTTCTTATCAGCAGGTTGTGAGTATTGCCGGGAGATTTGAGGGCATGTTTGCCCGGGATAGAGAGGAGAGGGAGTCCAAGAGGTCTCGAGAGACTGGTTATTATTCTGGAGCTCGTGTCCCAGCAGCTTGCCATGGTAGGGGTTATGTGAGCCGCCTCGTTCATTCAACTCTTCCAACTGCCAGCGGTGTTCCAGCTCCTTCTAGGCCCCATGAGCCTTCTTGTGCACCGCCAGTATCTAGTGTGCCTCCTGCACGAGGTGTTCCTAGTGGCCAGTCCAGCAGACCTGGCCCAAGCCAGGCACAACAGCCACGCCCTCCCATAGCTTGTTTTAAGTGTGGCGACACTCGCCATGTGGTGAGGGATTGCCCCAGGATTAGGAGGAGTGCACCTCCACCGACTTCTTAGCCACAATGTGCTCCACTGGGTCCTCAGGCTATGATTACAGCACCAGCTGCCACCCCACCTACTCAGCCAGCTTGAGGTGGAGGTCGGGGAGGTAGAGGTCGCCCTAGAGGGGGAGGCCAGGCCAGAAACTATGCACTTCCTGCTCGTACAAAGGAAATTGCTTCTGATTCTGTCATTACAAGTATTGTTCCGGTCTGTCATAGAGATGCGTCTATATTATTTGACCCAGGCTCTACATATTCTTATGTATCCTCTTATTTTGCCCCGTATTAGGGCGTATCTCGGGATTCTTTGAGTTCCCCTATTTATGTGTCTATTCCTGTGGGAGATTCTCTTGTTGTAGACCGCGTGTATCGGTCTTGGTTGATTGCTCTTAGTGGTTTTTAGACCAGAACCGATTTATTACAGCTCAGCATGGTGGACTTTGATATTATTTTAGGCATGGACTGGTTGTCGCCCCATTAAACTATTCTTGATTGTCATGCTAAGACCGTGACGCTGGCTATGTCGGGTTTACCGCGATTAGAGTGGAGAGGTACCTTAGAGTATACTCCTAGTAGAGTTATTTCTTTTCTTAAAGCTCAACGAATGGTTGAGAAGGGGTATGACGCGTATCTAGCTTATGTGAGAGATGTCAGTATTGATACCCCTACAGTTGATTCAGCTCTAGTAGTGAGGGAATTTCCAGATGTGTTTCTAGTTGATCTTCCGGGCGTGCCGCCCGATAGAGATATTAATTTTGGAATTGATTTGTTGCCGGGAACTCAACCCATCCCTCTTCCCCCATATTGTATGGCTTCTCCTGAGTTAAAGGAGTAGTTACAGGAATTGCTTGATAAGGGTTTCATTCGGCCCGGTGTGTCACCTTGGGGCGCTCCTGTCTTATTTGTGAAGAAGAAAGATGGTTCTATGCAGATGTGTATTGATTACCATCAGTTGAACAAAGTCACAGTGAAGAACATGTGTCCATTGCCTCGTATTGATGACTTATTTGATCAGTTACAGGGTGCCAGAGTGTTTTCCAAGATTGACTTACATTCAGGATATCATCAGTTGAAGATTTGGGAGCCAGATATCCCGAAGATGACTTTCACGACCAGATATAGTCATTATGAGTTTCTTATTATGTCTTTTGGGCTGACCAGTGCCCCAACAGCTTTTATACACTTGATGCACAGTGTATTCCGTCCTTATCTTGACTCATTCATCGTTGTGTTCATTGACGACATTCTGGTATACTCCCGGAGTCGGGAGGATCATGAGCAGCACCTGAGGACTGCGCTTGAGACCTTAAGAGAAAAGAAGTTATATACAAAATTTTCAAAGTGTGAGTTTTGGCTAGACTCAGTGGCATTCTTGGGTCATATAGTATCGAGTGAGGGGATCCAGGTGGATCCAAAGAAGATTGAAGCAGTGCAAAGTTGGCCCAGACCGTCCTCAGCTACAGAGATCCAGAGTTTTCTTGGTTTGGCGGGGTATTACCGTCGCTTTGTAGAGGGATTCTCATCTATTGCAACACCTATGACCAGGCTGACCCAGAAGGGTGCTCCGTTAAGGTGGATAGAGGAATGTGACGAGAGCTTTCAGAAGCTCAAGACAACTTTGACTACAACCCCAGTATTGGTATTACCTACAGGTTCAGGGTATTATACTGTATATTATGATGCATTGTGGATTGGTCTCAGTGCGGTGTTGATGTAGGACGGTAGGGTGATTGCCTACGCGTTCAGATAGCTAAAGGTGCACGAAAAGAACTATCTTGTCCATGACCTTTAGGTAGCAGCTATTGTTCATTCCTTGAAGATATGGCGGCATTATTTGTACGGTGTTCCTTGTGAGATTTACACTAATCATCAGAGTTTGCAGCATCTGTTTAAGCAGAAAGATCTTAATTTACGTCAGCGGAGGTGGTTGGAGCTACTTAAGGATTATGATATCACTATTTTGTACCACCCTGGGAAGGCCAATATGGTGGCCGATGCTCTGAGTCACCGAGCAGAGAGTTTGGGGAGCTTAGCACATCTACCAGCAACAGAGAGGCCCATGGCGTTGGATGTTCAGGCCTTAGCCAACCAGTTTGTGAGATTAGATATTTCTGAGCCGAGTCGAGTATTGACTTGTGTAGTCTCTCGGTCTTCTCTTTATGATCGTATCAGGGAGCGTTAGTATGATGACCCCCATCTGCTTGTCCTTAAGGACACGGTCTAGCACGGTAATATTAAGGAGGTCACTATTGGAGATGATGGTGCATTGAGGATGCAGGGCAGGATATGTGTGCCCAATGTAGATGGTTTGCGTGGGTTGATTCTCTAGGAGGCTCACAATTCACGATACTCTATTCATTCGGGTGCCGCAAAGATGTATCAGGACTTGAAACAACATTACTGATGGAGGAGAATGAAGAAGAACATAGTAGAGTATGTGGCTCGATGTCTGAATTGCCAGCAGGTAAAATATGAGCATCAGCAACCATGTGGATTGATTCATCAGAAGTTAGAGATTCCAGAGTAAAAATGGGAGCGGATCACTATGGATATCGTTGTTGGACTCCCACGGACTCAGCGGAGGTTTGATGCAGTTTGGGTGATTGTGGATAGGCTGACCAAGTCAACTCATTTCATTCCTATGATGACAACCTATTCTTCAGAGCAGCTGGCTTGAATTTATATCCGTGAGATCGTCAGACTTCATGGCGTACCGGTATCTATCATCTCTGACCGAGGTACGCAGTTTACATTATGATTCTGGAGAGCCGTACAGCAGGAGTTGGGTACTAGAGTGGATCTGAGCACATCATTTCACCCTTAGACGGATGTACATTCAGAGCACACTATTCAGATACCGGAGGATATGCTCCGCGCTTGTGTGATAGATTTTGGGGGTGCTTGGGACCAGTTCTTTCCACTTGCGGAGTTTTCTTACAATAACGGTTATCAGTCCAACATTCAGATAGCACCGTATGAGGCTCTGTATGGTAGGCGGTGTCGTTCCCCAGTGGGTTGGTTCGAGCCTGGTGAGCCCAGATTATTGGGTACAGACTTGGTTCAGGATGCCTTGGAAAATGTTAAGGTGATTCAGGATAGACTTCACACAACCTAGTCCAAACAGAAGAGTTATGCGGACCGGAAGGTTCGCGATGTGTCATTCATGGTTGGAGAGCGAGTCTTGCTCCGGGTTTCGCCTATGAAGGGCGTTATGAGGTTTGGAAAGAAGAGCAAGCTGAGCCCAAGGTTCATTGGCCCATTTGAGGTGTTGCGGTGAGTTGGGGAGGTTGCTTATGAGATTGCCTTGCCTCCCAGTCTAGCAGGAGTTCATCCGGTATTCCATGTTTCTATGCTCTGGAAGTATCACATCGATCCGTCCCATGTGTTGGATTTTAGCTCAGTCCAATTGGACAAGGATCTATCTTATGTTGAGGAGCTAGTGGCTATTTTAGATAGGCAGGTCATAAAGCTAAGGTCAAAGAACATTGCTTCCGTGAAGGTTTATTGGAGGGGACAACCGGTCGAGGAGGCGACCTAGGAGGCCGAATAGGATATGCGCAGCCGTTATCCTCATCTTTTCACCACTTCAGGTATGTCTCTATACTCGTTCGAGGACGAACGATTGTTTTATGAGAGGGAGGATGTAACGACCTAGACGGTCGTTTTGAAAATAATAGCCCCAATCCCCTATTTATTGTTTCCCCTGTACCTTTTTCTGCTTATGTGATTTGCCGGGAGGTTTTGTTTTTGGTTTCGGAGTGTTTTGGGACACTTAGTCCCTAAAACGGGAGCTTAAGTCTTAGAGTTGTAACCATCATCGAAACGGTGTGAATACGACTCCAAAATGGAATTCCGTCGGTTCCGTTAGCTCAGTTAGGTGATTTTAAACTTAGGGACGTGTCCGGATTGTGTTTTGGAGGTCCGTAGCTTATTTAGGCTTGAAGTGGCAAAAGTCTGGCAATGGAAATTTTGATATCGGGGTTGGAATTCGATTACAAAAGTTGGAGTAGGTTCGTAATATCAAATATGACTTGCGTGCACAATTTGGGTTCAATCGGACGTGGTTTGATAGGTTTCGGCATCGGTTGTAGAATTTTAAAGTTTTAAGTTCTTTAAGTTTGAATTGGATGGTGATTCGTGATTTTAGCTTTGCTTGATGTGATTTGAGGGCTCGACTAAGTTCGTATGGTGTTTTAGTATTGGGTGGTATGTTTGGTCGAGGTCCCGGGGGCCTCAGGTGAGTTGCGTATGCTTAACGAATCACTTTTGGACTTTGGAAGATAGCAGATTTATGGTGTTCTGTTGCAGGAATTTTCTTCATCGCATTCACGAGGGAGTTCTCGCGTTTGCTTAAGGCATCTGGGAAGTGCATCTGAATTAATCTTCGCGTCCACGATGTTGGTCTCGCATTCGCGAAGGTGTGGAACCTCGAATCTACGCGTTCGCGACAAGGTGCTCGTGTTCGCGAAGAAGAACTGGAGGCAGGCAAAATTTCGTGCTTCGCGTTTGCGATGGAGATCCCTTGTTCGCGAAGCACTGAGGTACTTGGTCTACGCGTTCGCGATAGAGATCCCATGTTCGCGAAGCACTGAGGTACTTGGTCTATGCGTTCGCGATGGAGGTCCCGCGTTCGCGTAGAGGTATTGGCAAACTGGGTCCCCAGGCTCTTTTGCCAACGCGTTCGCGACGTTGGTCCCACGTTCGCGAAGGGTCAAACTAAGTGGTCTTCACGTGCGCGACATGTGCATCGCGTTCGCGATGGAGGATTTTTGGGACGAAGTAAATTGTGCTTCGCTAATGCGAGGGTGTGGCCGCGTTCGCGAAGAAGGAAGCATCTGGGCAGTATTAAAGTTTCCAAAAACGGAGGTTTTGCCATTTTATCTAAAACTTGAGTTGGGAGCTCGGATTTTGGACGAGGGATTGAGAGATTTTCAGAGATATCGATTGGGTAACGATTCTTAACTCCTTTATGGTTATATTCCACTAATCTATGCTTGAATTCATCGTTTAATTTCGGATTTGGGGTGAAAAATTGAGAAAAAATAAGAAAAGTTCTTAGGCCGAATTTTGGGGTTTTGATCGAGATATTGGTATTGGATTTGAGTAATTTTGGTACAAGTGAACTCGTGAGTGAATGTGTGTTCGTATTTTGTGATTTTTACCCGATTCCGAGACGTGGGCCCGGGTCGAATTATTAGGACGGATTTCGGAATTTTTATCTAAATGTTTATTTCGTTAATTTGATTAGCTTATTGTAGTTGTATTTATGATATGTAATTATTTTTAGTTAGATTTGGGCCATGCGGAGTTGGAAATTCGTGAAAAAAGCATTGTTACCGATTGATTGAGCTTGGTTTGATGTAAGTGGCTTGCCTAACCTTGTGTGGGGGGAACCCCCCGTAAGATTTGTACTGTTTTTGATATAAGAGCGCGGTATAAGTGAGGTGACGAGTATGTACACGGGCTAATTGTGTAAAACACCCGATTTTTCTACTAAGTAATAACCTGATTTCTTTCTTATTTGAGTTTCATCAGCATGTGTAGTATCCTGCTAGATTAGAATAGCATGCGTACTTGCCTTAACCATTTACTTGAGCTACGTGCAACATGTTTTATTGAATTTACCTGTCTTTCCTTAACTGGTACTTAGGTTGAACTGTAGAATTTCGTGCCGTAACTATTGAATTCTATTGTTTGTGCTGCATATTAACTTTGGGACTACAGAACGGTATTCCGGGAGATCCTCTTGTACTGCATATTTACTTTGGGACTACGGAACAGTATTCCGGGAGACCCACATGTACTGCATATTTACTTTGGGACTACGGAACGATATTCCAGGAGATCCTCCTGTACTGCATATTTACTTTGGAATTACGGAACGGTATTCCGAGAGATGCCCCTGTACTGTACATTTACGTTTGGGACTACGAGTCGGTATCTCGGGAGATCCCCTATTGTGTTTCTGTGTACTGAGCTGTTACCTTCAATGATTTCATTGTTGTTAAATTTCAGCCTTTATTTTATTGCGGTATTACACTCTATCATATTTTGTTATATATTTACCAGTAGGGCCCTGACCTGACCTCGTCACTACTTGACCGAGGTTAGGCTTGGCACTTACTGGGTAACGATTGTGGTGTACGCATGCTACTCTCTGCACATGTTTTTCGTGTGCAGATTCAGGTGCTCCTTATCAGCCGCACTATCACTGAGCCGAGATATCTTTGGAGACTTCAAGGTATATCTACCGCTTCCGCAGACCTCGGAGTCCCCTTCTACTCTATCCCCATGTCCATTATCTTCTGTAGTTTCTTTTGATAGATTCTGATGTATAGAGACTCTAGACTTGCCTTCTGCAGTTTGTGATTCACGATGTTCCGGGTTTGGGTATTGTTGTGTATTTTTGAATAGTTGGTTAAATTTATATTTTTATTTCATTATTCCACAAAAATATTAGGCTTACCTAGTTGTAGAGACTAGGTGCCGTCACGATTTCACACGGAGGGGAGTTTGGGTCGTGACAGGGAGAATGTAACGACCTGAATTATCATTTTATGAATTAACATCCCGTTCAGTGACTTAAGGTCTCAAGATGTTTTGCAATATGTATTATGACCCACGAGTGTGGTCGAGTTTGATTTTCGGAAGATTCATAATTAAATTAAAAGAACAATTCTTATTTAGACACTTAAATGGAAAGAGTTTACCGGAGAGTTGACTTTTGAGAAAACGACCCCGGAATGGAATTTTAATGATTTTAGTAGCTTCGTATGGTGATTTCGGACTTGGGCGTATGTTCGGATTTGGATTTGGAAGTCCGTAGGAAAATTCGACGCATTTTGGCGAAAGTTGGAAAATAGAAGATTTTTGGAAAGTCCAACCGAAGGTTGAATTTTTGATAATGAGGTTATATTTGGATTCCGAAAATTAGAATAGCTCTATTACGTCATTTATGACTTGTGTGCGAAATTAGAAGTCATTCCGGATTGATTTGATACGTTTTGGTGCAAAATATAGAAGTTAGAAGATTTTAAAACTCATAATTCGATTCAATGCACGATTCATAATTTCGGTGTTGTTTGATGTAATTTGAAACCCCGAGTAAGCCCGTGTTGTGTTACGAGACTTATTGGTAAATTCGGACAAGGTCCTGGGTAGCTCGGATGAGTTTCGGACGAGGTTCGGTTCGAATTTGGACTTATTGAAAATGCTGGGATTTCTGCTGTTTCTGGGCAGCAGCAGTTGGAATCACACCAGCGTAAGTTTGGGTGCAGGTGCGACCACGTAGAAGTGAGGGAGCCATCGAAGAAGCGACATTGAGAGGGCTGGTGTTTGGTCGTAAAAAACAGAAGAAAATGCGCACACCTGCGATTGCGCACAAGAGGGAATGAATCCACAAGTGCGAGGGGGGCAGCTGGCCAGTGCATTCGCAGAAGCAAGTTTTGGCTCGCAAAAGTGGCTCCGCAGATGCGGCGACTCGTCCGCAGGTGCGAAACTGGGCAGAATATTAAGGCCCAAAAATGGTCATTTCGCCATTTTCATTTTGGATTTTTTTGGAGCTCGGATTTGGGCGATTCTGGAGAGATTTATCACAAGCTTGGTTGGGCTAAGTATTTTATTTCCTAAAGTGATTATATTTCATGAATCTATGGTTATATTCATCGTTAATGGAGGAAATTGGGATATTTGTAAAAACTTTTCAAAAACAGGAATTTAAGATTTCGAGGTCGAGTTGTTATCGGAGTTGGATAAAATTGGTATGGTTGTACTTGTATCAGAATGGGTGTTCAGATTTCGTGAGAATTATGTCGGGTTCCGAGAGGCGGGCCCCGCGTTGACTTTGGTTGACTTTTTAGAATAAAATTTTATGTCGACGTTTTATTATCCAGAATTATTTTCGATGAATTTTAATGAAGTTGTACAATTAATATTGATAGATTTGAGCGGTCCGGAGGTCAATTCAAGCAAGAAGGAAATTTTGGAATATCGGCATAACTTCAAAAAGGTAAGTGTCTTTCCTAACTTTGAGTGGGAGAATTACCCCTTAGGCATCGAGTCTTATGTGCTATTTGTGAAATGTTAAAAACCGTGTACGTGAGTTTACGAGTACGTACTCAGGCTATATGTGCAAAATTTATTGAGTTAAAGTCTTGGGCATATTTTGTAGTAAATTGGATAATTATTGACATTTATTTAATCATCTGTTTGCCATGCCTCAATTCACATTTATTGAATTTGTTTTTATATGACGATTTGATGTGAATGTTACCTGTATATTTATGTGAATTTCGTGAGTTTGATGGTTTGATATTCTTGGAATTTAATTTCATTATGGATTTTTCCTCTGCAAATAATTAATTAAATGAGCTTTAGAAGAGGTGTTTATATAATTATTGAGAATTTGGATTAATGAAGGCGTTGCCCTATGCTGAGTAATTTCTATCTCTGTTGATTGTTTTTGAGGTCGTATACATATTGTGTGGAACATTCGGCTATTTGCTGTGAAATTAATTGATTTGTTATATCTTTGGAATTGGTTGTGGCCATTGGGCAAATTGTGATATGAATTGATTTTTGTTATGTTGCCGTGATAATATTCCGTGTAAATTGTTGTGTTTTGTGAGTTATTATTTTGAGGATATAAGGGTGGCATTCCACTATTGATATTATGTGGGCATAAGGGAGGCATTCCACTGTTGTTATATGTATTGGGATATTGTTTGGGCAGAGCGATAAGGGCGGATATAAGAGAGATAAGGGTGGCTATATGAGAGATAAGGGTGGCTATTGATATTGTCATGGTGGAGGGATAAGGGAGGCTATTATAGTAGTGATAAGGGTGGCTATAAGAGAGATAATGGTGACTATTGTCAGGGATGATATAGGATGATGTGGAGTTATTATGTTGGTAATTTTCATGTAATGTTGGGGTAGTTTATTTTTATATCTTGTGCAACTTGTCTTGTTATTTCGGTAAACTTGATAATAGCCTGATATATGTTGAAATTTTGAGCCTGTGACTATTGTCGGGCAGGTAATGTTATATTGGATCGGGTTGCACGTCGCAACGGATATGAAACGTGGGAACAAGGTGCCGGGAAAAATATGATAGTTTTATTATTGGCACGTGAACTTTCTATGCAGCCGTGATATGAAAAGTGGGCACGAGGTGCCGGTGAAATATGATGATTTAATTATGGACACGAAGTACCGTAAAAATATGAAAGTGGGCAGGGACCCGTATTTACGAAAAATATGAAAAAGGGCCGAGACCCGTATTTTTATGATTATGAAATGGAGTGTCACATGGTGACTTTTAATTGAAAGAATTATATTCAAAATATTTATTTGGAAGGAGTTTTATTCAAAAAGTATTATATTAAAGAATTGCATTTGAAAGATATTTATTTGAGGAAATTTTATTTGAAAGAGATTTATTGAAAGAATTATATTCAAAATATTTATTTGGAAGGAGTTTTATTCAAAAAGTATTATATTAAAGAATTGCATTTGAAAGATATTTATTTGAGGAAATTTTATTTGAAAGAGATTTATTGAAAGAATTATATTCAAAATATTTATTTGGAAGGAGTTTTATTCAAAAAGTATTATATTAAAGAATTGCATTTGAAAGATATTTATTTGAGGAAATTTTATTTGAAAGAGATTTATTGAAAGAATTATATTTGAAATATATTTATTTGAGGAGATTATATTTGAAACAGAGTTATTTGGAAGAATTATATGTGAAAGATATTTATTTGAAGGACTTGATTTAATTGGGTGTACTTGTATTTATTATTTGTTGAGCGATATTAATGGTGCTCTTGTTGTCTTGCTGTGTGTATCACTGGTTGATTTGTATTGCCCTTATTGTTATTTGTTTCCAATTATTTTGTATATCATATTGCACAGGTTATTAGACTAGTGAGTGTCTTGACTGTACCTCGTCTCTACTCCACTGAGGTTAGTCTTGATACTTACTGGGTACCGACCGTGGTGTACTCATACTACACTTCTGCACATTTTTGTGCAGAGCCAGGTATTAGAGCTATCGGACTGGGACAGAGTTAGAGTGTGATCGTAAGGATTCAAGGTAGAGCTGCTTGGTCGTCGTAGTCCCTTGAAGTCTTTCCATTTTATTGTACTGTTAATTATTATCAAACAATATTAAGTATTCGATACTAGAGATCATTTCATGTATTAATTTAGAGTTCGTGACTCAGTATTACCAGTCTTGGGAGGTTGTTTGTAATTATTTTCGCTGTTAGTTTCTATTTTTAAAACAAATGGTTTGAATTGTAATTATAATCAACTTACTTAGTCTTAGAGAATAAATGCCATCACAACGCGTGTGGTGAGATTTTGGGTAGTGACAAGTGGGTATAAAATCCCTAGGTTCATAGGTTCTACGAGTCACGAACGAGTCTTGTAGAGTCTTGCGGATCGGTACGGAGACGCCTGTACTTATCTTCGAGAGGCTACAAAACTGTTAGGAAATTTCCACTTCTTTCATTCCTGTCGTGCGGAAATTGTTGAATTAGGAATTTGAGCTTTTGCATCTCTATTCTCTCAGAGATGGTGAGGACACGTGTTACCGGATCAGCTGAGCAGACACCCGCACATACTGCTAGGGCTGCAAGAGGCCGGGGTCGAGGTACAGGCCGAGGAAGGGCACGTGTCGCGACTAGAGCACCTGTCAGAACAATAGTGGAGGAGCCGCCAATAGCTCTAATTGGGGGACATGTACCAGAAGCACCTGTTGTTACCTCTGGACTTCAGGAGACTTTAGCCCAATTCCTTAGTATGTTTAGTACATTAACTCAGGCGGGATTAATCTCTATTGCACCAAATATTTCGCTGATTGGGGGAGTAGCTCAGACTCCTACCACGACTCCAGAGGAGCAAGTTCACATTGGTCGGGTTTCGGGTATAGTACCGGTACAACCCATTATTTCGGTTTAGCCTGAGGTCAGGACTGAGGCATCAGAAGAAGAACAAAAGAGACTTGAAGATTTAAAGGCATTGTCCACCTACTTTCTGTGGCACAACTTCAGAGGATGCCAAAGGATTTCTAGAAAAGTGTCACCGTATTTTCCACACCGTGGGTATTGTGGAAGTGAGCGAAGTATCCTTTACTACATTTCAGCTGTCAGGCACAATGTATCCGTGGTGGCAAGTTTATGAAGAAGGTAAACCAGCCGATGCAACACCACCAACTTGGGCTCAATTTTAGGTAATATTTTTGAAAGAGTTTGTTCCCCAGACTCTACAGGATACATGGCGCATAGAATTTGAATGGCTGCGTCAGGGCACTATGATAGTATCAGAATATGCTATAAGGTTTAGTGAGTTGGCCCTCATGCACCTATCTTGGTACCTACAGTCAGAGAGTGGGTTCGCAGATTCATGAGGGGCTCGATTATGATCTTAAAATATGCATGGCTCGAGAGTTACAAACTGATACTCCATTTCAACTAGTAGTGGAAATTGTGAGGAGTATTGAGGGTGTTCTAGCTGAGGAAAAGGGAGTCTAAGGAGGCCAAAAGGTCTCGAAGCTCTTGAGGGTTCAGTGGATTTTACTCTTCAGCTATGACCCATTATGGTAGAGGCTTGAGCAGTCGGCCAACTCAGTCCACACATCAGATTACTCGGGGTTCTCCAGTAAGTTCTTATAGTGCACCACCGACACGAGATTCATACAATGGTTATTCCAGTTATCCAGCACAGACTCAGTACGAGCAGCCGCGACCTCAGAGGGGTTGTTATGAGTGTTGTGATACTAGCATATCATGAGAGATTGTCCCAGACTTAGGAGAGGTGGATTTCATTAGAACACTCAGGCTATGGTCCCCAATGCAGTTACTACCCCACGTGCACAACCAGTTAGGGGTGGAGGACAGGCGGGTAGAGGGCGCCCTAGAGGGGGAGGCCCAGCCCGTTGATATATTTGCTATGGTATGGCTGAGGCCAATACACCAGAGAGTGTCGTTACAGGTATGATCCTGATCTGTTATAAAGATATTTTCCCTTAATTTGATTTGGTTCTGAATATTGAGGTGAGTCCTCCTATTATGCTCCGCTTATGGGTGAGCTTCATAATTTTGTGACCCACTTATATGTTTATCCCTGTTGGGAGGGTTGATGATGTTAGCCCGTGTCTATCATTTTTATTTGTGTACACCATTGAGGGCTATAAGTTCAAATGTGACTTGTTATTACTCACTACAGTGGGTTTCGATGTGATTTCGGAATAATTGAATTCAATTTTATGAATTATATGCCCTACCGGGATGAGGGTTCATTATGTGTTGAGAAAATTGTTTACCACATTTATTGAAAAGAAGAAAGAAAGGAAATTTGAAATTTCAGTTGGCACAATGTGCAAAATACTTGTGATTCGGAGTTGAGGACGAGATCCTCACATTTTTTATATATGATGTGAAATATTTAAATCGGACTACAAGCCGCGGTAGAAGTTATATAAGGACGAGGTCCTTGGGGTGAAAATTTTTATGAGTTTAAATTCTCCTTTTAAGAAATTAAAATTTGTACTATAGTATTAATATGGAGATATGCCTGTGTCACGACCCAATTTCCCCTCCGTGTGACGTCGTGATGGCACCTAGTCTCTACAACTAGGTAAGCCTAATATTTTGTGGACTAATAAAATAAAAATATAAATTTAACTAACTATTCTAAAATACACAATAAATTCCAAAACCCGGAACATCGTGAATCACAAACTACAGAAGGAAAATCTAGTGTCTCTATACATAAATGGGAATAACTCAATTAAGAATGAAAATAGATTAATACTCATAAAAATGGTATAACTCAAAATAAAAGGAAACACAGGTTGCTGCTCAGTAAGAAAATCAGATTTTTCACAACTAGCACGTGTACGTACTCGTCACCTTCGAAAATCTCTCCAAATTTCGCCTTCTACCGAGCTCTCAATCAAAATTTTGAGTTATGAACCCAAAACCCTCGATTTTGAACTTTAATTCTGCCCAAATATTTTTCCTTAATCGCGATCGCGGAAACACCCTTGCGATCGCGAAGAACAACTTCGCTGCCCCATTATTTTACTCTATGCGAACGCGTAACTCTCCACGCATAACTCTCCACGCGAACGCGATAAAATAGCTCCTCAGACTTATGCGATTTCGACTGACCTCACGTGATCACGAAGAACGACACCCAATTCCATTGCTGCCTTATTTCTTCTTCGTGAACGCGGCCTAGCCCACGCGTTCGCGATGCATAACCTGACGAACCTACGCGATCGCGTCCCATTCTTGGCGAATGCGAAGAGATAACCCAACTGGTCTCCCAATTACTCTACGTGATCGGGAGCCTTCTCACGCGATCGCAATGAAGGAAACCAGCTGCAAAATACCAACAAAAACTGCCAACTCCTTAAGTCCAAAAATGACCCATTGAGCATCCGAAACACGCCCGAGGCCCCCGGGACCCCAACCAAACATACCGACCAATCTTAAAACACCATACAAACTTAGTCGAGCCCTCAAATAACATCAAACAATGCTAAACATCGCGATTCACCCTCCAATTCAAATCGTAAAAACTTGAAACTTCAACATTCTACAATCGATACCTAAACCGACCAAACCACGTCCGACTGACCCCAAATTTTTCACACAAGCCATATTCAACACTATGAACCTACTCCAACTTTCAGAATCAGATTTTGACCCCGATATTAAAATTTCCACTACCGGTCCAAACTCCAAAAATTCGACTTTCGCCAATTCAAGCCTAAATAAGCTACGGACCTCCAAAACACAATCCGGACACGCCCCTAAGTCCAAATCACCTAATGGAGCTAACGGAACCGACAGAACTCCATTCCAGAGTCGTCTTTATACAATTCTAACTATTGTCAAAATTTTAAGACTTAAACTCCCATTTTAGGGACTAAGTGTCCCAAAACACTCTAAAAACCAAAACGAAGCCTCCCGACAAGTCACATAAGCAGAAAAAGGTCCGGGGAAAATAGTAAATAGGGGATCGGGGCTATTACTCTCAAAACGACCGGCCGGGTCGTTACGGCCCGTTAGACTTATTTGATAATTCTTGTATATTTGTCTGTGCATATTTAGCCATATTTGTGGTGTAAACATTGAGTTTTAGCCTATAAGGTGGGTGCCCAGGTGGCGTTAAATGTGACTCGTTAATTAGGGTAAAATAATTATGAGGTATTCATGCCTCGCGTATTGCTGTCAGTGTTACAAAAAGTTGAGATGAGATTTTTGGTGAATATAAGATTAATTGAGGATGCTGGAAATTAATTATAAACGACTATTATGACCAAAGATGTGGTTATGGACATACATATGATGTGTGCGTAGGCACGAATTGCTACAACCGGTTGAGACTAATACCGTGTGTTGATGTCAGGAATTCGAAATTTATTGGGAGTGTATGGAATTGGCTTAAAGGCTTACAAGTGTGAATAAAAGAAATAATCTCCACTGAGATGATATTGTCGGACCCCTGTTAAAGTTACGGTGACGTAGAATCACCCGTGAGTATGTGAACTAATTTATTGTCATCAGAAAGATTCTTGGCACGTTCGAGGACGAACGTATGTTTAAGAGGGGGAGAATGTAACGACCCAACTTGTCATTTTAAGAATTAACACCCCGTTCAGTGACTTAAGGTCTCGAGAAGCTTTGCAATATGTATTATGACCCGCGGGTGTGGTCGAGTTTGATTTTAGGAAGATTCAGAATTAAATTAAAAGAACAATTCTTATTTAGAAGCTTAAATGGAAAGAGTTGACCGGAGAGTTGACTTTTGAGCAAACGACCCCGGAATAGAATTTTGATGATGTCAATAGCTTCGTATGGTGATTTCAGACTTGGACGTATGTTCATATTTGGATTTGAAAGTCCGTAGGATAATTCAACGCATTTTGGCGAATTTTGGAAAATAGAAGATTTTTGGAAAGTCCGACCGAATGTTGAATTTTTGATAATGGCGTCAGATTTCAATTCCAGAAATTGGAATAGCTCTATTACGTCATTTATGATTTGTGTGCAAAATTTGAAGTCATTCCGGATTGATTTGATATGTTTCGGCACAAAATATAGAAGTTGGAAGATTTAAAAACTCATAATTCGATTCAATGTGAGATTCGTAATTTCGGTGTTGTTTGATGTAATTTGAAACTCCGGGTAGGTCCGTGTTGTGTTACGAGACTTATTGGTAAATTCGGACGACGTTCCAAATAGCTCGGATGAGTTTCGGACGAGGTTCAGATCGAATTTGGACTTGCGAAAAGTGATAGGATTTCTGCTATTTCTGGGCAGTAGCTGTTGGAATCGCACCTGCGGAATTTTGGGTGTAGGTGCGACCACGCAGAAGAAAGGGAGCCATCACAGAAGCGACATTGACAGGGCTGGTGTTTGGTCGCAGAAGCGGAAGAAAATGCGCACACCTGCAATTGCGCACAAGCGGGAATGAGTTCGCAGGTGCGGGGG
>AWOL01S0036278.1:100664-118754 GCA_000715115.1 Nicotiana otophora | reverse complement strand
GGTAACATGATTAGTTTGCTTACGATGCATTTTTACGTACGAAAATATAGGGTGTAACACAACCTCCCCAACTCATTTCAACACCTCAAATGGACCTATAAACCTTGGGTTTAACTTGCCCTTCTTCTCTAACCTCACGATCCCATTCATCAGCGGGACTTTGAAGAGAACTTTCTAGCCTACCATAAATGATAAATCACATGCCTTCTGATCCGCGTAACTCTTCTGTCATGATTGTACTGTGCAAAGTTACTCCTGAATGAACTTTACCTTTTCCAAGACATCCTTCACCAAATCAGTACTATATAACTTAGCCTCGCCAGGCTCAAACCATCCGATGGGTGAACGATGTCGCCGACCATATAAANTTCCCAACTTGTCGACTTTCGACGAAACATTATTTTCTTCAATTGCTTTAGCTTCTGAACCGTCCAACCCTCTTTGTACTTGTTGTTCATGATCTTCAATATTTGTAACCTCAGAGGTAACATGATTAGTTTGCTTACGATGCATTTTTACGTACGAAAATATAGGGTGTAACACAACCTCCCCAACTCATTTCAACACCTCAAATGGACCTATAAACCTTGGGTTTAACTTGCCCTTCTTCTCTAACCTCACGATCCCATTCATCAGCGGGACTTTGAAGAGAACTTTCTAGCCTACCATAAATGATAAATCACATGCCTTCTGATCCGCGTAACTCTTCTGTCATGATTGTACTGTGCAAAGTTACTCCTGAATGAACTTTACCTTTTCCAAGACATCCTTCACCAAATCAGTACTATATAACTTAGCCTCGCCAGGCTCAAACCATCCGATGGGTGAACGATGTCGCCGACCATATAAAGCCTCAAATGGAGCCATCTCGATGCTGGACTGATAACTGTTATTGTAAGCAAACTCGGCCAAAGGCAAGAACCGATCCCACTGCCCTCCAAAGTAAATCACACATGCTCTGAGCATGTCCTCCAATATCTGAACTGTCTACTCCGACTGCCCAGCATTCTGCGGATGAAATGCTATGCTGAGCTCAACCCGGGTCCCCAACTCACTATGTACTGCTCTCCAGAAATATGATGTAAACTGAGGGCCTCTATTTGATATGATGGAAACAGGCACACCATATAAACGAACTATCTCCTGAATATAAATCTGGGCCAACCTCTCTAAAGTATACGTGGTCACAACCAGAATGAAGTGTACCGACTTGGTCAACCTGTCGACAATGACCCAAACTTCATCAAACTTCCGCAAGGTCCACGACAATCCAACTAAGAAGTCCGTAGTAATGCGCTCCCACTTTCACTCTGGTATAGTCATCTACTGGAGTAGGCCACCTGTCCTCTGGTGCTCGTACTTAACCTGCTGGCAATTTAGACACCTCGTGACATACTCAACTATGTCCTTCTTCATCCGGCGCCACCAATAATGCTACCTCATGTCATGATACATCTTTGTAGCACCTGTATGAATAGAATACCAAGAAATGTGTGCCTCCTCTAGAATCCTATCCCTCAGCCCATCAACATTAGGAAAACATAGGCGACCCTGGAGTTGTAGAACACCATCCTTACCGATAGTAACCTCCTTGGCACCACCCTGTAGTACAGTCTCTCTAAGAACCAACAAGTGTGGATCATCAAACTGATGAGCCTTGATCTGCTCCAATAGTGAAGACTGGCAACGATGTATGCAATAACTCAGCTGGGCTTTGAAAATATCCAACCTCACAAGTCTGTTAGCCAAGGACTGAATGTCTAAAGCTAATGACCTCTCCTCTCCTGAACCGTCCAACCCTCTTTGTAATTGTTGTTCATGATCTTCAATATTTGTAACCTCATAGGTAACATGATTAGTTTGCTTACGATGCATTTTTACGTACGAAAATATAGGGTGTAACACAACCTCCCCAACTCATTTCAACACCTCAAATGGACCTATAAACCTTGGGTTTAACTTGCCCTTCTTCTCTAACCTCACGATCCCATTCATCAGCGGGACTTTGAAGAGAACTTTCTAGCCTACCATAAATGATAAATCACATGCCTTCTGATCCGCGTAACTCTTCTGTCATGATTGTACTGTGCAAAGTTACTCCTGAATGAACTTTACCTTTTCCAAGACATCCTTCACCAAATCAGTACTATATAACTTAGCCTCGCCAGGCTCAAACCATCCGATGGGTGAACGATGTCGCCGACCATATAAAGCCTCAAATGGAGCCATCTCGATGCTGGACTGATAACTGTTATTGTAAGCAAACTCGGCCAAAGGCAAGAACCGATCCCACTGCCCTCCAAAGTAAATCACACATGCTCTGAGCATGTCCTCCAATATCTGAACTGTCTACTCCGACTGCCCAGCATTCTGCGGATGAAATGCTATGCTGAGCTCAACCCGGGTCCCCAACTCACTATGTACTGCTCTCCAGAAATATGATGTAAACTGAGGGCCTCTATTTGATATGATGGAAACAGGCACACCATATAAACGAACTATCTCCTGAATATAAATCTGGGCCAACCTCTCTAAAGTATACGTGGTCACAACCAGAATGAAGTGTACCGACTTGGTCAACCTGTCGACAATGACCCAAACTTCATCAAACTTCCGCAAGGTCCACGACAATCCAACTAAGAAGTCCGTAGTAATGCGCTCCCACTTTCACTCTGGTATAGTCATCTACTGGAGTAGGCCACCTGTCCTCTGGTGCTCGTACTTAACCTGCTGGCAATTTAGACACCTCGTGACATACTCAACTATGTCCTTCTTCATCCGGCGCCACCAATAATGCTACCTCATGTCATGATACATCTTTGTAGCACCTGTATGAATAGAATACCAAGAAATGTGTGCCTCCTCTAGAATCCTATCCCTCAGCCCATCAACATTAGGAAAACATAGGCGACCCTGGAGTTGTAGAACACCATCCTTACCGATAGTAACCTCCTTGGCACCACCCTGTAGTACAGTCTCTCTAAGAACCAACAAGTGTGGATCATCAAACTGATGAGCCTTGATCTGCTCCAATAGTGAAGACTGGCAACGATGTATGCAATAACTCAGCTGGGCTTTGAAAATATCCAACCTCACAAGTCTGTTAGCCAAGGACTGAATGTCTAAAGCTAATGACCTCTCCTCTCCTGAAATAAATGCCAAGCTACCCATACTCTCTGCCTTTCTGCTCAAGGCATCCGCAACTACATTCGCCTTGCCCGGATGGTAATAAATGGTAATATCATAGTCCTTTAGTAACTCAAGCCATATGTGCTGTCTCAAATTTAGATCCCTTTGCTTGAACAAATGCTGCAAGCTGCGATGATCAGTGTAAACCTCACATAACACCCCATAAAGATAATGCCTCCAGATCTTAAGGGCATGAACAATCGCGGCTAACTCTAAATCGTGCTGAAGGTAATTCTTCTCATGGGTCTTCAGCTGACGTAAAGTATATGCAATAACTCGCCCCTCCTGTATTAATACACAACCCAAGCCAACGCGTGAAGCATCGCAATACACAATATACATCCCTGAATCGGAAGGCAACACTAACACTGATGCTAAAGTCAAGGCGGTCTTGAGCTTCTGAATGCTCACCTCACAATCGTCGGACTATCGGAATGGAGCACCCTTCTAGGTCAATCTAGTCAAAGGTACTGCAATAGATGAGAAACCCTCCACAGACCGACGATAATAACCTGCCAACCTTAAGAAGCTTCTGATCTCGGCCGATGTGGTAGGAAGAGGACAACTCTGAACTGCCTCGATCTTCTTGGGATCAACCTTTATACCCTCGCCTGATACAACATGCCCCAAGAATGCCATGGAATCTATCCAAAACTCATACTTGAAGAACTTAGCATATAGCTTATGTTCTCGCAAGGTCTGAAACACCACTCTCAAATGCTGCTCGTGCTCCTCCATGCTACGCGAATAGATAAAAATGTCATCAATGAAGACAATGACAAATGAATAAATATATGGCCTGAACACCCTATTCATCAAATCCATAAATGTCGCTGAGGTGTTAGTCAAACAAAAGGACATGACTAGAAACGCATAATGGGCATATCTAGTCCGTAAAGCAGTTTTCGGAACATCTGAATCCCGAATCTTCACTGATGGTAACCCGATCTCAAGTCGATCTTAGAGAATACCCTGCAAGTGGTCAAACAAATCATTAATATGCGACAACGGGTACTTGTTCGTAATAGTGACTTTGCTCAACTGGCCGTAATCAATGCACATACGCATAGCCCATATTTCTTCTTCACAAATAACACTAGTGCACACCAAGGTGATACACTTGGTCTGACGAAGCCCTTTCCTAGCAACTCCTCCAGTTGTTCCTCCAACTCCTTCAACTCCTTCAGATCTATGCGGTATGGTGGGATAGACATAAGCTGGCTATCTAGAGACAAATCAATATAAAAATCAATATCACGATCTGGTGGCATGCTTGGAAGATCAGAAGAAAACACATCGGAAAATTCCTGGTCTACGGTCACTGAATCTATCACCAGAGTCTCTGCAGTAGTATCTCGAACATAATCTAGATAATCCAAACAACCCTTCTCGACCATTTGTCGAGCCTTCAGAAAAGAGATTACCCGGCTGAATGCACTAACAGACGAACCCTTCCACTCCAATATAGGCAACTCTGGCATCGCCAAAGTAACAGTCTTGGCATGGCAATCAAGGATGACGTGATATGGAGATAACTTGTCCATGCCCAGGATGACCTCAAAGTTGGTCATATGAAGTAATAGATGATCCGATCTAGTCTCATAACCATAAAATATGACAACACAGGACTGATACATCAGATCCACAACAACATAATCGCCCACAAGAGTGGACACATAAACAAGAGTACCCAAGGACTCGTGAGGAACATCCAGGAAATGAGCAAACAGAGATGACACATATGAGTAGGTATACCCTGGATCCAATAATACCGAAGCATCCCTACAGCAGACAGCAATAATACCTGTGATTACGGCATCTGAGGCCACTATACCTGGTCTGGCCAGAAAAGCATAAAACCTAGCTGGAGCACCGACTGGCTGGCCTCTACCTGACTGGCCTATAACTGGCTGTCCTCTACCTGCCTAGCCTCCACCTCTAGGACGGCCCCTACCCGCCTGCCCTCCGCCTCTGGGTGGACGAACGACTGGTGCTGTAATTATGGGTTGATGACCCTACTGTAATGCCTTGCCCCGAAGTCTAGTACAAACCGTTTCATGTTGCCAGGATCCTCGCACTTGTAACAATACCTCAGAGCGATGGAATGCTGCCCTGAAGTCTGACCCTGATGGCTTGAATACCCATTGGAGGAACCCTGAATAGCTGGTGAGCAGTAGGAACTCTCCAGCATGGCGCTAAAATAAGGTCGCACTAGAGCACCCCGGGGAGGCGGCGGTGCTGGATATGTTGGTTTGCTAGGCTGACCTCTCATAAACTGACCCTTGTCCCTAGATGGAGCACCACTGAACCCTCTAGAATAACAGAATTGCTTGTCTCGCGGCATCTTCTCTCGGCCCCACTGACGATAACCCTCAATCCTCCTACATATCTCCACAATTAGCTGGTAAGAAGTCCCCATCTCAAGCTCTCGGGCCATAGTGGATTGAATACCTGAGTGCAACCCTGCAACAAACCTCTGTACTCTCTCCGTACTGCTGGAGCTGCTAAAACTGAAACCGCAACTCTTCCCTTTGAGATGGTAAAATATACCTATCCAGAAAGGTACGTGTGAATTGGTCCCAAGTCATGGGAGGAGAACCTACTGGTCAGCCAAGAAGATAAGACTGCCACTATTTAATATCCTCATGTTGTGCAGTCTATCCCTGCACCGATCCTTGAAGTCCTGGGGATCATCATGTCGCTCACCTCTAAAGATATGAGGGTGTAGCCTGGTCCATTTGTCCAATAGTTTGTGCGGCTCGCCGGCCGCAGATGGTTTAGGCTCAGGCATGGCTGCTGCCACTGGCTGGGCTCCGCTCACGGGTAGTGTGCTCAGGGTGTGATACACGGTAGCTGCATGCCCAGGAGCCTAAGTTGTAGGGGTCTGTGCACCCCCTCCTGCCTGAGATGTGGCTAGGTCCGCTGGAAATAAAACCAACCTGGGTTATAGTGTCCATGAACCGTAGCATGCGACCCATGACCTCCTAAAAGCCCGATGCAGACATGAAATCTACCGAGGCTGGCTTTGCTGCAGACGCCTCGCCCTGCTCCTCAATAATGAGATTCTCTACTAGGTCCACTGGTGGTATAGATGGAGCAACCTTGGGACATCCTTGTCCTCTACCACGGGCTGGAGCCCTCCCTTGGCTTCTAGCAACAGGGGGAGAAGCTCCTCCCGGGTCTAGAACATCCACTGTGCGCGTTCTCACTATCTGTACAAGTAAGAGAAAGATACTTAGTATAACATCAACTGCACGATAGGATATGGAGAAAGAGTAGTTTCCTAATACCCTATAGCCTCTCGAAAATAGTACAAACGTCTCCATACCAATCCGTAAGACTCTATTAGGTCTGCTCATAACTTGTGAGACCTATGTGAACCTAGTGCTCTGATACCATGTTGTGACAACCCAATTTCTCCTATAGGCCGTGATGGCGCCCAATGTTACCGCTAGGCAAGCCAATAGTGAACTAATTACGTGATTGCTTCTTTTAACAATTTAGAAATATTTGCTTTTTAATTATTGAACAAATAGGAAGTGAAAAAATTCATAAAAGTGAGTAATGGGCAATTTAAGAGTAAAAGAGAGGAAATGAATAATCAAAATCAACACGTGTCTACTAGCATAATTTTCAAGACCTAGTGTCACAAGTATATGAGCTACTAGTAGAATATACAAAATATACTACACTAATGTCTGAAATGAAGTAGACAAGAAGTAAATGCAAAAGAAAGACTTCGGGTGCTGCAACACAGGCTCGGAAGACAACTCACCACAAAGTCTCGTAGTATCAGGAGTGCGCGCCGGGATGATAACCAAATGCACCTGCCTCAGATCCTGCACGGTTAGTACAGAAGTATAACGTGAGTATATAAACAACATGTACCCAGTATGTATCTAGTCTAACCTCGAAAAAGTAGTGACGAGGGGTCGACTTTGACACTCACTATGGGATAATAATAAAATATCAAAGTATCTAAATAGGCATGGGCTATGTAATTGATAATGAAACCTCAACAACAAGCAATAAATAAAGAATTCTTTCATAAATAGCAAATACCAAATAAATTCCCATCATTTAGTGGGTTTGAAACTCTCGAGCCAATAAAACGATATCAAGTATAATTGGGCTCCAAGTATTATTACGCAGGAATTATGTCGAGGTCGTACGACCCGATCCAAAATACTTATACATATACCGTGTGCGTTGTCGAGGGTCGAACGACACGAACCATAGATGCATCTATTAACTTGCTGAGGCGAACGGCCCGCTCCCATGAGAGTAGTGAAATTTACATCGCTCGCGGAAATACTTGCGACGCGAGTGAACATAGATTTCTCAAAGTTATTATATAATTCTTTAATTCTTTCCAAAAGTAAGCAGTCTAAACAGGAAACTTTAAATCTTGAAATCCTCAATCTCAGCTCTATTCAAGACAATTAATAAGCATAAACAAATAACGGTGTCAACAAAGCATGATGGACATCACATGGAATATAGCTACGTACGAAATCTCGTCACCTAGTGCGTCCGTAGCTCCCCACACAAGTAATTTAAAACAAAACATACCTAAGGGGATGAGTTCCATCTTACAAGGTTAGAAAAGAAACTTACCTCGTCTCAAAGCTCGCTTTCCGGCTACAAATTCGCTCTAAAGCCTCAATTCGGTGCCAAACAATCCGAAACTAGTCAAATGTTATATAAATTTATCAATACATGTTCAAAAGTTCATGACTTAACAATTGAAGTAATTACCCAACCCAAATTGAAAGATTTTTAAAATTTAATCTCAGGCCCACGTGCTCGGATTTCGAATATTTTTAAAGAAAGTCATTACCCATAACCTTACGAACTCAAATATATAATTTTTGCCCAAATCCATAATAAATTTCGCGGTTAAATTCCATTTTTATCAAAACCTAGGTTTTTCATCTAAACTCACAATTTTCACTCATTTACATGTTAAAATCTACCTATAAACTATGTATTTAACTCACATTAGATAACAATTGCTTACCTCAAATAGCTAGTGAAAATTCCTCTCTAACCAGCTCCAAAATCGCCCCAAGAAGTGCAATAAATGAACCCCAAATGCTCAACCCCGACTTAAATAAAGTTCTGCCTTCAGCATTTTTCGCACCTACGGTGCCTCTGCCACATTTGCGGTCCCGCTTCTGCGGTGAGCGTGCCGCTCCTACAGCTTGATCCACTTCTGCGTCCCAACCCACGCACATGCGTCCCAAAGCTTGCAGGTGCGGACACACCGAAACGGATGCACCAACAACCTTTTTGAGTCTTAACTAAATCCGCGCATCGTCTGCATAGCATCCGGGGCCCCCGACACCCCGTCCGAACGTACCAACAAGTTTGAAATCATAAAACGAACTTGTTCGAATCCTCGGAACTCATAAAATAACATCAAAACTAAGAATGACATCTCAAACCAAATTGAATCAACTTAGAAACTTCAAGTTCTTCAATTTACTCCGAGCGCGCCGAAACATACTTAAACTACTCAGAATAACACCAAATTTTGTTTGCAAGTCTTAAATCACCATACAGAACTATTCCCGGGCTCCAAATTCCAAACGGACCTCGATAACACTAAAACCTACTCCAAACCAAATTTAAAGAACTTTAGAACCTTCAAATAGTCAACTTTCACTATTAAGCGCTGAAGCGCTCTTGGGTCATCCAAAACACAATTTGCACATACGCCCAAGTCCAAAATTATCATACGAACCTATTGGAACCGTCAAATCCCGATTCTGAGGTTGTTTACTCAAATGTTGACTGAAGTCAAACTTAGCCTTTTAAAGCCAAACTAAGGAACCAAGTGTTCCGATTTCAAACCGAACCCTTCAAATCCCGAACTAACCATCTCCGCAAGTCATAAAATAGTAGGAGCACATACGAGAGTCTTATTTAGGACAACAGGGTTCTAAAAAGCAAAACGACCGGTTGGGTCATTATAATTAAGTTATGGAAGCGGTTGATTTAAGGAATGAATGTTTATATAATTCTTAAATATGTTTGTAAGAAAGTGAACCTAAAGTCACCTTGATTCTAAAATCTAAAGAGAGGCAGTCTTTTAAAAATCCATTTTTGGGCGATGGTGCTTCACTGTTTTATAAAAATCTGATTTACCTCTTGTTAGTAAAACCGACTATTCTTTTCTAATCTTTCTTTCTCAAAATGGGGGCGCTATTTTGATTGAATTATGGGCTACAAAATTCTTTAAGAAAAAGCAATCGCGCGAGATCATGGTAATGCTATGAATAAATTATAATTAGTGAAGTGAAGACTAATTACTAACTAATTCCCTATAATTCCTATATTGTTTAAAGCTTGCCTATGGTTCATGTGATATTAAAGCATGAAGGTAAAGTACATGATCTAATATACGAGTGTTAAATACATGATAACAAAATGTGATAAAACGACAAGGGCAGTAGGTGAAAGTAATGAAGCAGTAAACTAGATTATGGAAGCAATAAATATTAATGAAAGAGATAAGGGAAAGAAGATTGGACTCTAGTGGTTGGGCCTCAAGAAGGTAGGCCCAATAATTGAAAGATACGACTATAGCTGACTGGACCCTCCAGAAAATGCAACAAAACTGGTTTGGGCCTGGGTTCCTTAGGAACTCAACAGGCCCAAGTGTGTATATACCCAAAAGAAGAAAGAAGATCATTAGATGTATATTCCATATTTTCAGCATATTCAAACATGTATGAAATGTATATAGACAAATGACTGGAACAAGAAATTTGCCAATACTCAAATACTATAGGAAATTATATTAATGTGGTAGTTATACACGACAAATAATTTATATTGAAATCCCTAAAGAAACAAATGTGTCAATGAATTAAGGGCTAAGGAAGAAGTTCTACTCAAGGTCAATTTTCCCTTTGAATCCCCGGACACTTCAAAGTTCCGAAGGGACTCAAGGCCCCGGGCAATGCTTGTGTCGGGGAGGGAGCCCAACCTACAATTAAACTCCACTCCCAAATACCCCTAACCAATAACAACAAGTTTTCCTTATAGGTTCAAATACCATTGAGGCTCTTTCAATGTAAACTAAATGCTATAGCATTACTTACCATAAAAGTATACTTTTCCTCCTAACATAAGAACACATAGTCTATATTTGATACCAAATAAAAATACATATCAAGTGAATTCAAGGTCTAACTTTCGAACACACATAAGTGAGGAGCAGAAACATCACAAGCATACTGTAAAGGTCTTAACATTAGGGAAAAGCACACTCAAAGGAAAGGCAAGCTATACATAGTTCATATATGCAACAATACAAAAGATACAGATGTTCCTGTCTCCGGCAAACCTACTGTAAACTGATTGGTTTGCTTCTAATATATGCATGGGTTGATGATACTACTTAGCACTTTAAGGGTCATCAATAAAGATTCAGACAAAACAGTTATGGTTGGACACTTTTACAGAAGATATTAGAAACAGGATTGCACTTCCAACATAACTACAAGTTCACAGATTTGAACATGGAATCCCTAAGGGCTCAACAAAGTTATATTTCTAACAGTATTAACCTTAGAAAGTCATCATGTTCAGATAGTATCAACAAAGGACCTCATAAGGTTTAAGGATCGGGTTTAGTTTCAAATTAACAATAGGAAAATGACTGGGATGATTCAGGACAAAGCCTGAAATCAAGAATCAAACAGGAACATACAGTATTCAGTTAGTTATATGAATACTTCAAGTGAGGTTATGACTTCATATAGACAGGGGAGCTTTGCACATTACAGAATCAGGTTAAATATATCATGAGGAAAGTGAGTTACATTTAAAGGAAAGCAGTGTATTGAAACAAGTTTAACTTAGACATAAGTCTAATTTAGTATCTAAATGTGAAGTAGTTATGCTTCAACTTTTAAAAGTTATCACGTGATTAATACAGAATAATTAAGTCCTACTTTTTATGGAAGATAACTTAATGATAGATGCATGTAAGCTTCACAAAAACCAACAGTAGTTCAAAGAGTTTAAAGACAGGGAAGTACTACACCAAGTAAGTTTTGAATTAAACATGTATCTGAAGATTTTAACTTATAATGAGACAACCAAGTTCAGTTATACATCAATAACCAGTTGACTCTAACCAGACATGATCATGACTTGTTCTATGAAGAGGAATATGGATTAATGTTAACAGAATATTTATACAGTAAAGGTTCATGAAAAGAAGAAAGTTCAATTCAAACAAGATTAGGTCAACAGATGCAACCAATAATAAGATGAGATCGTGAGAATGTCAAAGTGACAACCCAAAAGTTACTTTCAAAATTAACAGACATAAGTATAGAGAAGAAAAACACCCAAGCACTTAGATTTGCATGCTTATGGTAGATGATATGAACTAAGGAGCTTTCAGATTCATCTCAGTTATGATTGTCAAACAATAAACTCAACTATAAGACTAATAGAATACATGGAAAACAATATGTAAAGGCAAAGATCAATGCAGAATCATCAATGAGAGGCTGTGAAGTTTAGGTAAGTATGAACAACCATTCAAATAAGATGAGCAAAAGAGAGAGATGAGGGATGTATTGACCTTTTTAGGACAACAGACCAAATGAAGACTCTCTTAGTTACTTAATACCCAAAAACTTCAAGTTCAAAGCAGCGACAGTACTCAAAAAATGAAAAAGAAAAGCAATAGTAAGAAACTCTAGCCTTTTGAACTAAGAATTGGTCTTAAGTGATTGTGTAGATAATTTCAGTGTTAGGTCGTCATGTTGGTGAGAACATTAAAGATTTCTATCTATAGTGCCATTAAAGGCTCTTAAGGCTTCATAAATTCAAATCAGTAGTGGAAAGTGACGCATGGTAGGTGATGATATCAAATTGAGTTAAATAATCTCAAAGACATATGGGAATTGATGATAATGTTTACCTGCATAGAGAACAGTCGACCACTCAAGGAAAAGAACTAACGGACAAATCCTAAAACCCATAGGTCACTTCATTTGACCTCTGGGTACAGAATATTCATGATGAAACTCTGCATCGTGCATGTGCATGCTTCGTTTTGGCAGAATGAGTGGAAAAATCAGATAAAATAAATGTTCATCAATTAGGTCTAGGATTTAAAATTGAGTTTTTTGAATGCTAACAACGAGAATGGAAACTGGGCTCACTGGCTTCATCTCTTAGGGACAAAGGATATAAATTTGCAAGTTGATTTAAAAGAACGAAGGAATGTTGTTTCGACCTCATGAGTTGTATCTAATCTCTCAGATTTGGAGAGCAAAAAGTTGAAACTAGCGAGATTCAGGGGGATGGAGATACAGAAAGTATGAATCTCTGGTTGATTTGAAGCCTTGCACGAATTTGTGCAAGGTTTCTTTGCTATCCATGTCTGTGAGGTTGAGAGAAGTGGGAGAGAAAATGGAAAGAAGGGCAACGGGGTCATAGGGGAAATGATTTAGGTTTAGGGGATAGGGGTTGGTCAATGAGGGTTATGGTTGAGAGATGGAATATGGGTTGTTTGGTCATTTGATCAACGACCCTGATAAATCAGGGCTTTATGTTTTTAAAGAAATCAATTTGGGAAAATACGGGAACCGTTGGATTTGTATGAGGGTTGCACATTTGAATGAATTGGATGAGTTCCAGTACCATGCTTATGTGAGTTCTTCCTTGTACAAATAAAAGGTGAAATATGTTCATGACAAATACATTTGAAACAAAGAGTTCAATGTGGGCGATCTTGTATTGTTGTTTAACTCAAGGTTGAGAATGTTTCCCGGGAAGCTACAATCCAAGTGGAGTGGTGCATTTGAAATTGTTGGTGTGATTTCTTTTGGTGAATTATATTTGAAGAACAAAAACAATGAAGTATTTCGAGTCAATGGTCACCTGGTAAAGCACTACTTGGGCAAGGTTGTAGATAGCCACATGGTGGCGGTCATTTACTTCACTTGAGGGTATTTTGTGTCGTGTCGCGATGTTAAATCAAGCGCTTCTTGGGAGTCAACCCATATTTGTTTCCTTTTTCTTTTGTAGTTAAGTGTTATTTGTGTTCTAACTTGATTTGAAGTGGGCTACAGGGATGAGTGTGACTTGCAAGAAAGGTGGACAAACATATAGCTAAGTGTTCGCGGACCGCACTTTATTTCCTTTTTGCTGAAGGTGGACAAAAAGTGTAAAAATCTTAACTCTCTGAACTTAGAGCTTGTCAGTGCGGAGGGTGATCTGCGGCATCATGTGAAATCTGCAGTTGCATCCAAAACTGTGCGGACCGCACAATAAGATCAGAGACAATTTCTCTAGGTGACAGAGTGCAGACCGCACATGGAATTGTGTGGCCGCACTCGACTCTTTGCCTCTTTAAAAATTCTTGGTATTAATAGAAGTTTGAAAGTCATTATACATTTTTCACTCTCTTAACAAACATTGTTGCTCTGCTGATTTTCTTGAGGGATTTTCAGTGTCCCCACACATGAGCACCTATGATTATTCACCCAATGCAATTACTCTATCTGGTATGCTTCAATTCCTATTAAATTTTTGTGTTAGTTTAATTTTTCTTAGTTACTTTTTAGGTCATATGTTATTAGAGTTCATCCATGTAGGGTAGATCTAAACTAGGTAATCATAATACATGCTCTAATGGGATTAGGTTAGTGAAATTTCATGTTTTTACCATGTTTCCATGTCTATTTTTGCAAGAAACTAAAAATTCTAAGTAGAAAAAATGCGACTCTACGTAACGCTTGAAATCTGCGGCCGCACTTGAATTTGTGCAGTTCGCAGATTAGGAGATCTGGGCAACTTAGTGAAGCAAGTGACCTACGACCGCAATTTAAAATGCGTGGACCACAAATTTCTCTTGCGGCCACAAAATGGCCATCACACTGTCTTCAGAGAGGCCCCTGAGCCTCTGAACTTTGAAAGTCTGAAGTGCGGCCACACTTGCAATTGTGGGGACCACACTTCCATTCTGCGGCCACACATCCAAATATTGTGGATCGCAATTCCTTTCTGCGGCCGAACATCAAAAATGTGCGGATAGCAAAATCCAATACCTACAAACCTATATTTTAATCATAACCCCAATGTTTTCCCATGTTCCTCACTTGCCTACATAAGTCCTTAATATGCTGAATGATGACTTGCAACTAACAATCTTCTTTGCTTTGAAACAAATAATTGTTCGATTGCGAGGCCAAGGCGACACTACAAAGGCAAGAGGTGATCTTATAGCGGTCGAGGTAGAGGTACCTTTCCCCTTGGCCAGCCTAAGAACATCAGAAAGAAATCCACAACATGCAGAAGGAGAGGTGCAGACTTCTCCGAGTCTAAATCCTATGTCTTGTCTAGGGAAGTTTCAGAGGGCAACTCAGATTCTATTCAGGAGGAGCAGACAACCACTCAGTCTAGGCCACAAGGGAGATACCATCTCAAGGATAAGCCCTCTTCATCTCACAGCACCTCTGAGGGGTCGAAGAGTGCTAGCCAGACCTCTGAGTCAGCAACTACACCAAGCAAAGAGTCATAGACTGTACAAAAGATCCCCGATTATGGTAGAGGTGGAGATGGTACATCCACATGTGTGGAGAGATAAAAGAACAAGGTGATATGGGAGTATAGGTTTGTTGGCTTGGCTGCCTTCACTGATTTTCGTATGTGGTGGTCAGTGAGATCTTTGACACTTGAGAGGCAGTTCCTATTGAAGGTTTTGGATAAATACAACCCGGCAATCTTGAGACAGTTTAGAGCAAGAAAGAGTTGCATGTGGTTTACTGAGAGAGTTGAGGACTCCAAGTAGTACCTCATACGAGAGTTCTATGCTAATGTTTCTCACATCAAGAAGGGGACAAAGGTGACCAAAGTACGCAACCTCAAGGTGAGGTTTGATCAGCATAAGCTGAACACGTACTTGGGTTTGAGGACTTGAAGCTAAAGGAGTATCTGGAGAAATGTGCAATGAAGGAAGAATTTCGGCCTTTGCTGGCTGAGATCTTAGAACCACTAGGGCCACCACCGTCATGGATTACTGTTGGGGTTCCCATTCAGCGGAACATATTGAGCTTCGAGGCGAAGGGGTGGCAGACCTTTGTTTGCAGCAGACTTGATCCATGCCAGAACGAGACTCATTTACCTATTCCTCGAGCTATTCTTGTGGCTTCCATCATGGCGGGGTACCCAATTAAAGTGGGTGTCATTATGTCGGCTAATACTTCATTGATAGAACGGTAGGCTAGCTCGGCCTACCATTATCCCAACACTATCACAGAGTACCTCACTGATGCACAGGTAGAGCTGAGATCATTTGACACCAAGGTGAAGCCGAAGAAGCCATTTGACTGGTATTCACTAATGGATGAGACCAACCCAAAGAAGAGAGCCCGGCCTTCTACCACCACAGGCCAGTTCGATGAGCCGACAGTGGTAGTTACTAAGACAACTGGCCTTCCATCCACCTCTGTTGAGTCCTCTTTCGGTGATGTTGTTATGCCTCTACCACCATCCTCAGCTCCTACCACAGCCCCCAGGGCAGCCCCTACTCCAGCTCTGAGGCCAGTGCACATACTTACAACTCCATTATCTGCTCTACGAGTCTCCTAGTCATTGGCGAGCCTCAACAATTGGATGCAAACAACTACTTCAAAGTTGTCTGACTTATCTAGTACTATTCCAGTGCAGTCAACTACATAGGCACCACATGTTTCCTCTAGTCTGATGAGTAATTGAAGAAGATTCTGGATAACTAGAAGATGATCATGGACACTCTGGTACAACACAGGTCGGTTATTGAGGAGTTGGGAAAAGAAGTGAAGAAGATGAGGAAGTCCAAGGCAAGAAAGAAATTAGTTGACAAGCTCCGGAGGAAGGTGACCAGACTTGTGATGGTTAGGGATCTAGCATACATGCTACTTGACCCAGACCAGTCCGCCCCAGATCTATCAGCACCATCTGCACCAATTGCACTAGCTGGCCAGTCTGAGAAGCCAGACCTTGCTGCTAACACTGCTGAGGCAGTACGTGCGATGTTTACCACTCCCGCTACGCCTATATTTGATGATGATGAGATATAGTTGGCTGACCCTACGGGAGATGATATTGCTGGGGACACTGAGAGGTCCAAAGATCCTTTGGGATTTTTCTTCACCCTCTCTTCTTTCACGCTTATTTTGTTAAGCATTGGGGACAATGCTTACTTTTATTCGGGGGTGGAGCTTATTTGATGATACATTGGATACATTTGGAATGTAATAATTGGATGATTCTGTTTTCTTTTTATTTTATCTATCTTTAGTAGTTTTGCTTTCATTGGCTTCTTTATTTGTTTACGTTGATTTTGTTTATGTTAGTAGTTTCTTTTTATGTTAGTATCTTTTATGTCTTTTCTTAGTAGTGTGGATAATAAGCCTTTGGTTTTCTTAATGTCACAGTTCTTTCCAAAGGTGGCCTTTTGTGTGAACCGATGACTCTTCCTGAGAACGGATGGTGTGACAACTTTCTTAAGGGAATGAGTCTGTTTTGTGTTTAGGTAATGATAATAGTAGTAGTCATGAATAAAAGCCCTAATCAAGTCATTCTCTAAAATGATTTATTCATGCTTCATTTGGCACCAACACTCTTAACTGCATTCTTATGGTTTGAAATAAAGTTTTTGGAAGAAAATAGCTCTAGTTAGTGATTTTGAGATTCTTGTGTTGACTTTGATAATCATTGAGTGATTGATTGGACCATAGTGATCTTTAACTTGATTGTGATCGTTGTAGGCTTTATACTTTATCCTCTATTACGGTCTAGTTGCATGAGAGGTGAGGTGATTTTTGTTGATGTTCCAAGTATTTGAGTGGATGGTCTAGAACTTGCCCCGAATGTGTTTCAAGACGAAATTCTAGGTTTGCTTGGTTTGGAAGATGATTGTAGGCTTTCCATGGTCTGTTTGAGCTTTCTATTGCCACTTAATGCTTGTTATCCCTAGTCAATCCCTTTGAGCCCTTAGTCTTTCCCTATTGGTAACCATGCTACAAGCCTTTACTTGTTTTGTCTATAATCCTCTCTTGGAACCCGGACCTTCCTTAACACTCTTATGAAATAAGTGGCTTAAGGCATAAGTTTGGAGGGAAAAGTTGAGGAATCTAAAAGAGGTTCAAGGCACCAAAAAGAGAAAATAAATGATCTCTATGAAAAGAGATGGCAAAAAAAGGAAAGAACAAAAAGAAAAATGCCAAAAAGGGAATAAAAAGAAACTATGTCTTGTATGAGCATCAAGGAAGAAAAAGAATTAAATGAACATGAAAGAGTGATGTTAAGACTCTGTAGCCCCCAAGAAAATGAAATGTCTCTAAAGGTTGGTAAATGTGAGCCAAGAAATAAAAATATGGAGTGTTTAAGGAAGGGTGTAACCACTTATCCCATATGGTATTCTACCCTAATCCAAAAGCCTTCATTACAACCCAAAAGAAGTCCTACTTGATTTTGAACCGAGTGAGCTTACATTTGTGGAGATCTACATGAGGGACAAGCCTATGGTACTTGAAGCTTTACTTGTGACATTTCTTTGTAAGAGACGAGTGAACCTTTCATTGATCTAGAAATTGAGTGTCAATTCTCGAAGTGAGCATGGAAAATGGAAGGTAGAGGAGGAAGAGTTTGGGGTTCAGCATGATTTACATGATAGAACAAGAGTCCTTAATGACTGAAGTCAATTCTTGAAGCTCAAATGTCACACTAGAGTTATATGCACGTAACATATGTTTTGTCACCTTATTGAAAATGCATGAGTATTGTGGGTAATTGTTGGTCCCAACTGAGTATGAATGGCTTATAATTGACTCTTTATAATGACCTTTCACTTTGAGGAGGTGGGAACTAATCTATTTTCTTGAG